>JAODUG010021111.1:0-21453 GCA_027564795.1 Aphredoderus sayanus
TTGTTGTGCCAGCAGTGCACATCATATGTGTGTGTAAGCTGTAGAACTAGGTTTAGCGCCTTCTATCTGCCACAAAGCGCTAGTGATATGGGTCATTTTGACCCTGTGTACATCACGAGGCATAAACACTTTTCCATTGTGATGAGTGTACAAAATTGTGACATGGCTAGTCAGCGCTCATTTTTAAATAGCAGCCATGCTATCTCGGAATGCCCTATCTGGATTCCCTTACTCAGAACATCTCTCTTCCATTGCCGTTTCCCACTGTAGGTCATCGTATATCAACTGCCACCAGTAGGGGCAAGAGTTAGTGTACCGTGTGTGTGTTTTTGTAAGTCATTTTTATTTTTTATACATCTGATAGGAAGCCCCCATCTTTCATCCTCGTTGCACTTGGGCGGCCTCCTAATGTAATTTTAGACCAGAGGTAACAGACTGGAGAACGAGCGCAAATATATTAATGTTGCTTCCCTCTGTAATGATAATAACAGATTGTTATTGCATGGGAGTTCTTTCAATATTTGCTGAGAAAGGATTCCATGCAAGCATGCGATTGTTCATTTCACCTAACCACATCAAACATTGTGTTTCATAAGTCCAATAGAATAATTTTTAAAGTAAATGTTGTGTATCTCGTTTTGTGAAAAGAGAGATGTTCTCAGCAGTTTTTCAAAGAGAAATTTCAGCAGAGCTTATTTTAGAGAAACCTTTTTATTCCACCATTTTCTGTAAAGCCTGTCATTTCAGTTTAGGGCTCACTTAGTACACTAAGTCCCTAAGCAAGGTTCTGTGTCTAAATTAAGTATAAAAAGAGCCCTTAACCCTGAGGCTTCTTCTGGCACTTATGCCTGTCTAAATAAAGGGGAACATTTTCATCTTTAACCCCTGTGTCATTTTGGCATTCCCTTCTAACAAAAAGAGGATCCAGGGCAGTGGAGATGGAAGTGACGTGTCTTTCCCATTTTCAATGACAAAGATAAATATGTTTTAAATTTACAAGAGAAAGTTTAAATGTTCAGCTTGTTTAAGGCATTTCTCTCTGAAAAGAGCTTCATAAAATCTGTTCTTAGTTATTCCTAAAAACCTTGTGAATCCTTTAAATTCTTAAAAAGAACAGCTTGTAAAAATGCCATGCATTCAATAAAAACAAAACATGTACATTAGTAAAAATAAAAATGTCGAAAAATGGTATTTAAACAACAAAAAAGACAAGCAAGTGCTGTAATGGCAAGTTCTCCCTTATTGTTCTCCCATTTGAAGCTATCTCAGGAAAAATAAAAAGAATACTGGATTTTGGGCCCATATCTCCCACACTGCATTACATATTTATCAACTTTTTTTCTGAAAATCTTTGTGGGTATTAGAAAACAGCCCTGTTCCCCGAACAGCCTTGAATAACGTGATTTACTGTAGGCCTACATGTAGGCAATTCATCAGATTTTTGCTTGAAACAAAACTCCCCAACCAGCTTTCCCACCTCCACATTAGTGTCGATATCCAAGCCTTTTTTTTCTCCACAGAGGCCACAGCAAAAATACATAATCCAAAGTAAGCCTCTCAACATGGTCTAGCACTGCCACATTGGTCTTCAGTCACTTGCATAGGTTTTCTACATTTACGTCCCAGGAACCTCTGTAAAACCCTACGTATTTGTCCTCGGATATTAACTAACCCTGCTGAATTTTCCATTTCCCCCCTTGTCCTGCCAGCCTCTAGTGCGGTCATCCATTTCCCAGACAAAATGATGCCGCACGGCAATTTAATCCCCTATTTCTGTGAGCCTCACATTTCTATCTTTAACCTCACCCCCACTCCCAGCTTTCAGCTCGGCCATCCATTCACTGGATGGCGCGACCCTGCGGGCCGACTTTGTCTCCATCCTGAGGGAGTTTGGGAACCACTACGTGCAGGAGGCTGTCTATGGGTTCCAGGAAGCCTGCACCATCTGGTATCCCAACAAACAGGTCCAGAGGCAGCTCTGGCTGGAGTACCAGGATATCAGCAAAGGTAAGACATGCACACACGCACGCACGCACGCGCGCGAGCACATGCAGTACAGTGTACACACACACAATACAGTGCAGTAGCAGGTGCTGCGAGTGATTACTCCATACTGTTTGTTTGGTCTACTGTGTGTTCTTGGGTTACACGGAATGCCTTCTGTCATGCTAACAAAACACCTGAATGTTAAATAGTGAATATTAAACCACTTACTGTGTGTCTGCGAACACAGCTGAGAGACAAGGTGGTTATACATAACGATATAATAAAACACAATATGGGCTGACACACTTTGGCAAGACTATTAGCATATGTGTGCCTGTGCGGGTGGGTGTTTGAGACGATGCGAGAAGACTCGAAGCGGGCCGGTGACATTCTCTGTTCGCAGCTTTATGCGTTAAATCATCGCTGACATCCGTACGTTGTCACCGCTGGAGAAATACGGAGGCTCATAACGCGGAATGAGGGGTCTGTGTGTGTGCGAGGGAGTGTGTGTGTTTGCGTGTGTCAACTGGATTATTCTGTTGTAAACTGAAGTGGCTGTATATCCCGTCGCTGTCAAACAAGGAAAAGATATACTCATGAGGGCTAGACACCCTCTATAACTCCCGTGGGGGAGCGTTTGTACTAATTTGGCACATTATAGCCTGAATGTCTGCCGGCCAATGTCTTGCTACAGTCTTCTTTTCTTGTATTGAATTACAGTTAATGCAATCACAGTGAGTCAGAGAAAATATTGACAAACTGAAGTTCAGAGATTGTACTGTTGCTTTTAGCTTTGACTGAGAATGCTTGTTGTTTTGTTTCTTTTTTTTTTGGGGGTATTTTTTTACTCTGAGGACACACCTCAGCCATCCATCTTTCTTTCCCTTTAGTTAGTTTCTCAGAAAGACACAGCAGCGAGAGCTAATAGCTTTCCTCCCGAGCGTTTCACCTCAGCGGCTCAAAAGTCTCCGGTGTTTGTTGTTTCCCTTCGTTGGAATCGACCACTTCTCTTGTTCCTTCCTGTCCAAGGACACCCCCCATCGTGCCACGCATTCTCCCCCACTTGCTTTTATGTTGACAGATGGTTTTGGAGTTTTAGACACTCATGAAAAGTCCATTACTCTTTGATTTTCAGCCACTTTTGACATACAGTACAGTACCGGTCGCTCACACATACACTGCCTAACAATTTACACAATGACCACCTTTCATCTTGTCTCACTCCTTTCACTGTGAAAATGCAACTTTGATTAAACATGGTTCCACTCCTGTGCATGGGGTAGAGCAGGTTGCCTGGCTAAGTGTGGATGTGTCCCTGAGCAAGACACCAAACCCACCTTCTCCCAAAGTGTTGAATGGCGTCTTGTATGGCTGACACCATCATCTGTGTGTGTGTGTGCGTGCGTGCGCGTGTGCGTGGTAATGGGTGAATGTCAGGCAGTGATGTACAGTTCCACACTTTGAGTAGCACCTGTGTGTCAGAAAAGCACTCCAGTATATACTGTACATGCAGTCCATTTACCAGTGTCTACCGGTTATTTTACGGCCCCAGTGGTTGTGTACTCATACTCCCAGTTTGGGACTTTGGTGGTTTGGTAACCTTGACACATTTTTTTTCCAATAACCCTGCAAGAATAGTACACTTTTGTTTTATTGATGTTGAAAGTCCCTACATTTATATTTTGACGTTACTCATGCTGTATACTCAGAATGAATCAAGATGTTTGCAGAGGGGGCAAGGCATTGTTAGAAGTTAATTTTGAAACAACAAATATTAGTTAATAGGATGAAGATGGATCTTTCACTATGACACTTGCAGAGAGCTGTTGTGATATTTCCGTTTCCTGTCAAAGTATATTGCAGGGGTAAACCCAGAAGATTCAGACTTTTTAGCACAAGATAAGTTTCAGATTGTATTTGTGATATTAGTTGTAGTAATTGCAAGATAAGTCAAAATACTTATTGATATCAACAATATTTTCTGTAGAAATAATGAGTGATGGGGAGTCTAAAATGTTATTGATGGTCATTTCGATTCAATACCTCTTAATGTGTAGTCTATACTGTAGTCTGCCATACTTGGAAAAAAAAAACAACAGCCATGCTAATTAATTTTCATAATTTAGTTTTTCTAACAAATTTGTTGCATTGCAAAACATGTTTGGTAGTTGTGAGCTTAAGGCAGTCAGTCAAACTTGATAATTAAAAGAATGTATTTTTTTGCCCAGCATTAATACTATTCCTAATAACCAAACAATGTAAAGTCTGGTATCATTTAAATAAATACACAATAAAATAAAAAGTAAAATAAAAAAATTACTAAATTAATTTGTTTCCTGCTTTCTGGAGTAGGTATTGATCTCCATATACAAACACCCCATTCAAACCTCACTGTGAAGCTTAATGTCTTATTTATGTGTTAAGTATAGGTAATTAAATCTAACCAAACTAGATTTAGATCTGAAATTGGGCCAGAATGTACTAATTATGAAGATTATAATGATTCATTGTGATTCCTAATGAGTGTGGAACTTGCACATAGTGTGCATGTTGTGAGATGGTTTGATCAGCGCAGCTCACTCCACAGTGGAGTACAAGACGGAGTCATACCATATGTTGCATGTACCCGATTGAAATGAAAAGAATCTGGGCTGAATTTGACTTTAGACTTTGGGAATGTCACGCCAATGCAAAATGAATATGAAATCCACCTATCATGATATGCTTCTGACATGTATTGTTTTCATATTTTGCTCATTTTTGCCCTTTTCAGATACGTAAGTGTGGAATTGCTCAGATGTATGATATCACAGAGGGCCTATGAAGTGGCATAGTCTATTATTTATGCCACAGAATATCTTCTAAATGCTTAATACACCCCCACTCTACCCTGCCCTATTCCTGAAAACGGGAGGTATTAAAAGCCTGTGCCCTTTTATAGATCAGGCTGCACACGGGCACTGTTTTGTATTGGATTGTATGCGTGAATATCAATTTAGGACAAAGCCCTTCAGGATGGCAGAGAGTCAAAGGGAGCGAGAGCATACCGCAGTGCCATGTAAAGGTAATTAAAGACGTGCATCGGCTGTTTCCTAATGACCCAGGGCGGTTGAAGCTCTCTCCGTCACACAGAAAAGACATGTACGCGCTGTCTGCTATCATCACTTCATCAGTTATGTTTGTGGAGAGGCAGCGTGCTGGGTGCCATAGCTCATTAGCTGTGGCCAGTCTGTGTGTGTGTGTGTGTGTGTGTTGGGGCAAGGACTTGTCTCTGTGATTAATGGCATCTTCTTCACCGCAGTCGGCCACGATGAGTTTCCTATTGTCGGACACACAACCTCAATTACCAGGACCGAGACTAGATATAAAGTGCCACAATGTGCATATTGGTAGGGTTTGTCAGACACACACGCATTGTATGACATACTGTAGTAATGTGATACCTTCTTTGAAGTTTGGAGTATTTGGAAGAACCCCTGCAAGGACTAAAGCCCAACGGCCACTGATGGCATCGACGCGTGTCAAGAGACACCAGGGTTTTAGAACGTAGTTCTTTTTAACTGGGCCCGCTGACAACATCTGACACCAAGGTAGAACACTGTTCTATTTTTTGAGCGTCAAGCCGTAAACACGCATTGAATATCTACATATTTTGTAGCTTCTCCGTCAATTTGTCTTTATGTTTTGAACATTGCATTCCTTGACTTGCCGGCGAACGTCGCCGCCGATGGGCATTGGCCTTAAAGAGGAGGAAATGAAAGTAAGTCCAATTAAAGCGTGTTTTACATCGGCAGGTGGCGGTTAGCTCAGAGGTAGGGCTGCCATCATACATCCAGTTGAAAGCACATTCAATATTTGAGTCATGTTGAAATAGTCCTTGACATATATAGTATATACTGTATAGTGGTCATTGAACTTAGAACATTGAAGACAGTTCGTCGAGATCGTCCGTATCTACTTTCTGCACTTTGTTTTTGTTGGGTCCACACACAACCAGAAAACTAAAATGGGAAATTTCTTTTAAGAAAAAGATAAACATTTTTTTAGACATATATCCCTTGTGTTATCCCAAATCGGTAGCTGTTTGTGGCAGATAGAAGGCGCTAAACCTAATCTTACATCTTACACAGACATATGATGTGCACTGCTGGCACAACAAGGTGTGAGTTTGAAACCCAAGGACAACAGGAGGTTATAAAGGCACGAAAAACAACAACAAATACATAAAGAAATAATTAATAAAGAAATAAATACACACAGCAGTGCCAATTAAAAAAACATATTATCACATAAATATAATTTAATGTGTTAAATGCATTCTGAGAGCTGCTATATAATACAGTCAGAATTAAACTTTCTAGTTTTTTCTGGATGGATGCTATTATTAGCACTAATTAGCTTCCCTTGTCTGTACAGATGGAGCTGCCTCAGTGAACATTTGGGTAGAACAGTGAGCTCAACACACTTCAAATTATTTTGTAACACCACCCCCCATCTTCCCTCAAGTAAAATAAAATGATAAATAAATAAAGAGAACTATTAAAATGAGACTATCACCATGCTTCAGGGGGGGAAAAAACACGACAACCTACAACATCTCCACAAACTTTTTATTAAAAGTGCCTCTCACTCCCTGCAAAGCCGGAAAAATACAAACATGACATCCGTCAGAGCAAATAACTGTCTCACTGAATTAACCCCCCACCCCCCAATTCTTTTTAGCTATCTCCCCCCATTTTCTCTCTCAATTAAATCACTGTGCCCTCGGTCGGCAACCTCTACTGACCTCCTGCCAAGCCAGGTGTCAGCTCTGTACTAACCCCCATTGAAGTGTGTGTGTGGGGCTGCAAGTCCCTTGGCAACAGCCAGGTATAAATAGGGGCCCTTACTTATTCTAGTAGACTGTCATTTTAACAGGAAAACAGTCAGTTGGTATTGCTGTGAGGCCGGGGCTCGAGTTAGCAGAGAACATGATAAAATCAAAGCCATGTGCCCCCCACACACACGCACATGCGCACACACACACACACACACACACACACGTAACCCGTCTGTCACAAATTTGCAGGTCTTTTTGACACTGATATTTGTGTTACGAATATCCATACAATCACTGAACGCCTCTGCTGGTTAATGCTAATGAAACATTGAATGAAATTGATCTTATATTATTAATGCTTTAGCAATGTTGTTTTTTTTTAAGTCCATGTCAGTAAGTTGAATTCATTTAAATAATTTAATGAATTGAATTAGAACAATTTTTAATTGCTTCAGTGTCTCTTACACACTTTTATTATTTCTTCCTCCCTCCTGCTTTTATTCTGGTTGTGTGGCAGGAGAGGTCAGAGGTTAACAGCCAAGCATGACTTTTCTTCAGCACATATTGGGAAAGTGGGAGAGGGAGAGAGAGGAATGAAAATACAATGAAACAAAAACGACCACTATCAGAGTGGCGAGGAGGAGGGGAGCTAGGGCAGAAGTGTGGAGAAAAGGGGAGCAGAAGGGGAGGAGAGTGGCGACGGCTTTCGGTCGATGTGGCGAAGATGACGGGCGCCTCGCCGAAAAGGCGGCAGAGCGCTAAATGCCTTCCGCTCTTTCACTTAACACAGTTACAGACCGGCGTCAAGCAGATGTCTGATCGCATATTGTCTTCATTTGTTTTTATTTCTTCTAAGTGCGAATGTATGCATACGCGACAATGTCTGTGACTTCCTGCACGACTTTTGTTGTGCTTGAGCATTTGTTTGTCTTCATCCATATGTGTCAGTGTGTATAACGTATTTGTTGTGATGCTTTCCAGGGCGCAAACCTTTCTCATTTGAATGTGATTTTACAAAGTGTGTGTATGTGTGTGTGTGTGTGTGGGGGGGGTGTGTGAATGCGCCAATGCATTTCCAGTTGGAGGGCAGGAAAGATTCTAGTCTTGACTGTCAAATCTAACCAAGTGGAACTGCTCCATGTTTCGGAGTAGTGAGACAGATTGTCCTGCACTTCTGCAATGGCACTGGTTGTTATCGTAACTCATCATCATAACAAGAGGCCAGTCGTGTCACTGAAATAGACAGCAGAGTATGGGATTAAATGCAATGCAATTATAGTAATCAGATTAATAAAGCATTACCATAAACTCTAATCATTTATAATAGACTTATTGAAAAAATTATATTCAGATGCCTTTAACAATTTCCGTCCCTTCATGCAATCAACTTTCTTTTTCTTTTTTTTTCTTTTTTTTTGGGGGTATTCTTACATGTGCAGTGTACACTGCACGGCTTCAGATTTAATTTTCTAGTTTTCTTTAGAATTGCTTAAATTAAACCCATACCCTTTAAGACAGCCTTATGGGAGTCACATCCTCGTGGCTCAATGAACAACCAGACATTTAATCTAAAGTAGAACAGGAGTCATTAAGGGGCAATGATAGACTTATCTGAAAACCTATGCTCATGACTGTATAGGAAGCAAAGCCAACGTCATTCATAATTTATCACAACGCCCTCCACATTGTTGTGTATTTTCTAATCGTGGCCCACAACTCCTCCATGTGAATGTCCTGAAATGTGATCCCTTCGCTCAACCAGGAGAGCCAGGGTCATCCCAAGGATGAAATTCAAGCATTTTATTGTCCTTGCCAGTACCACGTGCAGGGAGTGATTAAACCGAGGAAAGGTGTGGAATGGAAGAGTGGGTAAAGTACAGGTTGCTTTTTGTTTTATTTTTTGTCTTTTTATCGTCATCTTTTTTTCTGTTTTTCTTCACTACTATTGAGGGCTTTCACATTTGGCCTAATGTTTTCTATTTTAATAATAAAAGTAGTTTTCCTATACAGTGAGACCAAGAACCCGTTTGTCTAACAAACGCATTTATAGGGAGTGTGTGCTGCAAACTATTTTTTTTATTTGATCTATTTAGAAATGTCATTGTCACTGTATGTATAATATTTGCAGACTATTTTAACTCTGTCTGTAGTAACAGAAATAGTCTAACAGATGGGCACATTTCATTTGTAGAGCGCCAGGCTAAGATCACATTTCATGTAAGGGCAAGTTGCTGACGTCGTCACAAAGCCAGTGCAGATATGCAGATCCCCAGCCTGTTATTTTATTCCCTGTAATCAGAATCGTTCTACAGAGGTTTACCTCTACTGTAGCTAACCTTTCAAAGGAAGTCAAATTAGTGTATCCTCGTCCACATCTTTGAAAATGTGTATACAATATACAGCTTTTCAGATGCTCAGAGATAGAAAGGACAGGCACACCTCTATTATTCTTACCGGACCTGCAGCATCCAACAGGACACAGTCCATACCAATGAGAAAACAGGCCATTTGTCCTTCACAGCTTGGCCTCTAGTCCTTTGAATGTTGAGCTATTTACGGCTCTTATTTTACCCTCTGTCAGCCACTCCTCCCCACAACCACACCTCCTCTGTTTGCCCAATTCTTGTTCCCCTTTTCATTAATTTAGTTTTACATTTGTCATGCATTTTGCAGTACCAAATCTACAAATATTGTTTTTTCTTTTAAATCTTTCTTCAGTTTAATATTGTATTGTCTTATATATTTGAAGTAAATACGTTCATAGCTTTTGATTTGGAAGATTCTGTAAGACTTATGAAATTTCCATTTCGCGAAATTCCATTTATTCTACCGTGCATTTGTAAAAGCCTGGCAAACTGTAAGACATTGTTGGACCCGCGGTTGTTTGCAGAATCTTGCTTTCATTAACTTGGGATTAGGCGAAGTTGTCTCTGTAGAGTTTAAGGCGCTGGAGCTTGGGCATGAAAGATACCGGGTGTGTACTGCATGTGTGTCTGTGTGTTTTGAAGATTCCTCCTCAAGTTACAGAGTGTAGCTAGTCTATGATTTAATGAGGACGCGTGACAGAAATATCTTTCCCTCAGAGAAACAGAAGGTGGCAAAGACAGAGACAGAGAATGAAGGAAAGATTCAGAGAGATATCCGGGCCAGTTGGAGAAATATCTACCAGTCAGCTGCTTGGTAATAAAGTCATAACTATCCCGAACAATGATGCATGTCAGGAAAAGCGCTACTTTTACCTTGGTATCTGGCTGTTTTATTTGCTAACTCGAGTCAGGAGCGGATTACAAACACGTTTTTTGTTTTGTTCCGTTGTTGACGTTTAGCATGGTGTGTGCACAGGAGTTCAATTACATTTGATAGAACAGCCAATCTGCTGTCTAAATACTGTACACACAATGTGCATACAAATGAATAAATTAAAAGCTTATAAGTGTTTGACTCCCTTGTTATCCCTGCAAGCGCTAAGTCAGGCGATGACTTACAAGCAATCATTATATTTTAGGCAAGCAGACAGCAATAAACACTGAATGATAAGAGGTAAGTTTCACCCCCCCCCACCCCCTTTACATAACCAGAGTGTATCTCTAAAGAAAACAAATATTTAATAAGCATGTCTAAACAGTTTGCTTATTTTCTCCCTCAATTCTTGAGTTGCATTTTAAGATTTGTCTTCTGTTTATTATTTTAAAAAAATAATTTCACAACCTTTTTCGTGATGTAATTATGGTTTATCCTCTAGTTGTCTTGGTAATCAGTGCATTCCATAGCAAACACTGCCATTGAAGCGTCTAATGCTGCCATACATGCTTGTCTTTTGTTCCTAAATCCAATCTGTTACAGATGGGTAGATATTTGTATGTACTGTATAATTAACTGTATATTTTCTTATTATTTTGTAAATATACAGTGACCTGCTGGAAGTTACAAAACCAAAAATAAATATCAAATGTACTGTCAATGCGAAAATGCAACAAAAACCCTCAATTTACGTGCAACACTGAAAAGTTGGCTTGTGTGAGATTTCTGGTTATGGGATTCGCAATGACAGGTTCTGCTGAGGTGTTGCAAAACGGTTCATGTCTGCTCCAGGAAGGCGATGGCGGCTAAAGATGGAGTAGGCTGCAGAAGACATGAGCGTGCGTGGGCAGGTGGGGGAGGGGAAAGCTTGACGTCAAGAGTGTGCTATTATTAAGTAGCACACTTAACTCTAAATGAGACAGTTGATGAGGACGTGTGTACTTCCACTGGTGTTAAGGCCTGAGTGTGTGTGTGTGTGTGTACCCTTAGGTGTGTGTTTGAGTTTCCATAGTGTGCGTGTGTGTGTGCGCACGTGGCATAGTGGCAGGCTCCCTGTGGTCTTCAGATCAAATGAATAGTGATGACAGCACTGCTCTGAACCCTGCCTGTTTAATATCACCAAACTTGCCTTTTTCTCTCCCGTTCACTCTTCCTTTGTCTCCATCCCTGCTTTTGGCAATCTTCAGGCTAAACAGTCCGGTGTAAGCTATAGCACTCGTTGGCTTAAACCATGTAGGCTAACCTTAGCTGTGCGTCGAAATCTGGCTCGTCGGAGCCGGGACAGGAGCATCATGACTGTGGTAAACCCTGACAGATACCTTGTTATTAAACCCTGCACCAAGCAAACAATCTATTTTTGACCAACAAATCCAGCGATGACCCGTCGAGTTTCCTCTTTCATCGAAATCACAGATCATATTCCTTTGCTCCTGCATTATTGAGCGTGTGTGTGTGTGTGTGTGTGTGTGTCTGTCAGCGGAAGGAAGCCTACAATAGCTTTGAAGTGACAATGATATTCATAGAAGTACAGTATTGTATGTACATGCTGCATGATTGTATTTCCGTGCACCATTGCCAGAGCTGTCAGGCGTACGTACAGTAGAAACCCCCTGATACCCATTGAGGCACCAGTTGCCGAGAGGGAATATCTCTATATTGATGTATTCAAATGCATTCCGGATTTAGCCATGTACATCAAGCATCACTCTACCTATTATCATTACAGGTCCGATAGCAAACTGCACTCACCCTGCCATTCAGTCCTGCCATTTTTGCAATGACCCTTTGGCCATCTTGAAGCTCAAACTATCACTCTTGTAGGATAAATATGGTAATGAATTGATGGCCTAAAGTTGACTTCCGGTTGTCCTTAGCTGGTTAACTGTATGGGTATTTCACAGGAATGTCATGTGAAGAGCCTGTAGCACTTTTGAATTTTGTAGTTACTGTAAAAGCTACCGGTACGTGTATTTGCTTGACACATTGCTATGTGTATTGCATGACACATTGCTTACAGTGTATTTTTGGCCCTGCAGTAGGTTATGTATCTTGCACTTAGCGCTGTAGACAAGTTTCTATTTAAAATGGGAAAAACTGTTTTTGCCTGACATCTTGTTCATTTGTGTAAAAGCATTTGATTTGTACGTGGCAATGATTTTGTTATCATATATAGCCTTTGGGCCCTTTCTTACACCAGGCACCCAAGTGTCTTTGCTAGTTTCAGACTGACTCACAGTTGTCTCACAGTTGTTATTTTCCCGTCCAGTGCCCACGCTGTTTAAAAAGCAAATGCACTTGTGGCCATTTGGGTGTAAAAATAAGGTGTGGTCAGGCACATTGTTGTCGCATTAACATATTAAATTGCGTAAAGCGATTGCATGATTGACCAACAAAAAGCTGATTTATTGTATATTCCACCCAAAACAACCAAGTAATAATGACTAGAATAAGTACACCTCTTTTGAACCATGCGCCTGGCGCTGTGGCTGTTTTTTAACACTGTTAAACTAACTAAAGTGGAAACACCCTAAATATACTTACACCTTACATCCTTAAAATAAGGCCCTTATATTGTTTAATTAAACAAGAATTCAAATTCCATTAAATCCCATTATACAGTTAATTTTGCTGTAGTGTGCAAACAGTGATGCACCCACATGCACAGGTGCAAATTAACTTTGTTAATATTCATATATGTATCACATATCACAGTCATATTTTCATCATATTTCAAAAATTTTCAGCAGTAGGAAAATATTACCTTCATATGGCGCACAACAGTTTTTCCATGTCTGTATTCTGAAGATGATGCATTCTTTGAATGTATTGAACTATTAATTGTACGCTCACACAAACAGTCACTCATATCCTTTCATACACACTATGAAATATGCCCCTTTCTCCTCATGTGGTTGAGATGTGCTACGCAACTAAATTGCCCCCTACAGGCCAAAACAGTATTGGAGCTGTTGAATAATAGATCTGCAGCCTAGCTATACTAGCTACACATGAATGTGAATTATTATTGGCAAATGAAAGACCCAGAAACACCTTATGTTTGTTTACTGAACTGTATAAATCATTCTAATGTGCTCTTACACCAAATTGTCAGACCAAAAGGCACGAAGGGAGAGACTCTCCATTTCATTATCTTTAATTAAGTCACTGAATAAGGAGGAAATGGGGGTTACAGTTGTTTTTCCTGTGCATGAGACCAGCTCTGAGTCTAAATATCACGCTAGTGGATATATTGCAACACCAGATAACAAGTAGTGACTATGATTTCTCTGTATGTACTATTCACAGTCTGTCTCCTCATCTACTAGAGCTGAAAGCAGCCTAGTGCCTGTACTGTAGCTCCAAGAATATAAATGGAGCGGGTGAAAATGTGTTTAATATTAGCAAAGCTAAGGCTTTTGTATGCTACCTCCACTGTAGCTATAGTGTTTGGGGTTGTATGGAATAGCTGTGCTCGGTGGCTGTGCAATGCGTCTTTTATACTACAGTAGCATCTTGTCTTGGAAAATACATTTTTTCCTGCATTTTTTTCCTCTTCTGCAATTATCTAGCGAAGCTAAGTATACCATCCTTGCTGTGATGAAATACATAACCTTGAGGGTTTTAACATGCCTTCATACTACCATTGTTATCTTATTTGAAGGGCTAGTCAGGAGCAGGCCACACTTGGCTGATGCAGGGAGTTTTTCTGTGTTTTTGTACTACTTGCCTTGCCTGTGGTTGTAATACTCCGGTCTCCTAATGTACAGTTGCTGAAAAGTATGTGCATTTATTTTAAGGTGCATTATCACCTCCAAGGTTGTCATCACACTACATACTGTAACAAAGGTTAAAAACAGTAAAAACTATTGAATTAAATTAAAATCATGTTGTAAGTGCTATATATTCTATATTTAAGTGGCGTGACCAATATAAAAATACAATTGGCAACCTGTCAAATTCAGTAAAGTACAAAAGTCTTACCTTAGTTGGCAGAGGATTCTGTAATAATGGTGCTCAGTGATCGAATGCTGTAAAACCTGCCGATTTTGTTTAAAAGCTGTCAAAGCAGTTAAAACTCCTCCTTGTTTAAAAGCTTCAGAAACAGTTAAAATACATGTATTCGGTGACTGTAGCAATCTGGGTGGCACAGCTAAGCAAGATAAATAGAATGGAAAAGTAATAGCTCAGTCCCATAGTGACCAAATATATTCCATGTCAGAAACTGCTTGCTACCCGCTGTCGGTTACAGTACAAAAATACATACTGTGAATTTGAAGGAATAAACTGCAGGGATTGCATCAGCAGGGTGCCGGTGGTATTTTATTCTGTTATGCACACAAGTTGTATGTCTGGCAAAGGCTCCTATTTTCCAGATAGGCAGGATCTGTATCACTATATTCCTACATGTTTGATGTTAACCCAACTCATCATGCATGCATTGCTATTTTATTTAATATTTTTAATAGAACTGTAATGTAATAGGAATGTAGCTTGACTCATACTGTATGTGCTGTTTTTGTTGTTTGTTTTATTTCTTGAGTAATGTGTTGACATCCTCAAACGCACAATTATAGAGAGGTCAGCAAATGTCATAGACAGGGCAACCTCGTCATTACAGAAGCCTTCTCTTTAACAATGAGGTCAAAGGTCTATTACCTGCATGAGCCATGCCATCCCTTTCCAAGACGTGCCTGGACAAGACTTTTCTCTGCTATCAGAGCCACAAATAGCTGAGCCTGCACTCTGACCTTTCCATTCCCATCTCCAGCAGATATGGGATGAAAAAAATCTTAATTACACTGTGAAGAATAATTGGCTATTACTTAAATAAATTGAACTAATGGAGAAAGCAGCTTCATGTTAACTAAGTAGACACATTAACATTAATATACAGCAAACAAATATGCATGTGTACAGTAGCCATGGAATTGTAGTTTCACATTTCATTTTTTGAAATACATGGTAATATAGTGGTAGTTTTCAGATCAAAAATATATTAAAAATAAAAATAACAATATAGTAAAACACTTGACAGTAGATGTATGTCAAGACATAAAATCTACACATGTTTTTGTAGGAATCTCCCTTGCATTAACCTTCATGATTTCCAACTCTGACTAGGCAAGGTAGCTACAGTATCAGCATGATTTCAATCTCCTTTAGATAAGACTCACAACCCCCTACTGAATCCTAACTAGCCTTGGGCAGAATTGGTGGCTGTAAATTGTGTGTGTTTGACTTTGACCTATACCTGTAGTGAGGTGATGACTAATCCTCTGGATAAGAAGCAAATGGCTTTAGATGTCGATGTGCCAAATTTTAGGGCATATTGCTTGGTTCTGATCCAACATTCTTACTGTTCCTATGTTAACAAATAATTTGGGTATAACCTTTGACTCCACCTGTTGATATCAAGCTGTACTGATCATGTTTCCCTGCATGGTAACCTTGGTTGTGAGAACCAACTGACGGCAGTGACAAATATAACAGTTTTTTGCCTTGAGTAAGGAATCAGTTTCCTTTTGATAACATCAGGCTTCTGCCAACTTCATTCAGTTGGTTTTTGTAATTCATCTCAGGTTCTTTTGTTTTACATACAAACTGAGGTGATTCTACTTCTAGTTACAGTATTTTCCGTTATTCGCTAAATGCACCATTCTATAAATTATTTGTAAGGGGTGCTGTGAATGTTACAATTGAGATTTGAGAGATTTGGTGGGATTTGTTCCCAAGCCCAGCAATGGGTTGCAGTGTACCATGCAGCTCCAAATGTTCCAATATGAACTTTGACGTGGCTCTACACTTGTATTTCTTTCCCATAATCCAATCTTAACATATCTGTTGATGTCCACAAATATTCCACCATGTATAATTATTTTATCCTTGCAATGAATCCTTGGTCAAAACAAATGGAACAGTATGCAAAACCCTACATGTACTTACTCCTTAATGCTTTTAATTGTACACACAAGTCACTTTAGTCACTTCAGTGTCTTCGGTTTTCCATTCTGACTAAGATTGAAGTGGTTGGGGAGCGGGTCTGGGGTCCTGGACTTTTAGTGTTTAGGGGATGACGGGAATGGGACTTTTTTTATTTAAGTATTGCTTTTAATGGTTTTGTAGTGTTAAGCACTTTGTTACATGCATTTGTATGAAATGTGCTATATAAATAAAGATTGATTGATTGATGTATAAACATCTGCTTAGTGAACTAAATGTAATACCTGTTATGACTTAAGAAGTGTGTGTATGCAGTAATTTATGTAACTCTGGGTGATTGTGAAAATAGTGTTTGGGACAGGATTTAAATGTAATGTCCTTTATTCCTCATCTCATATATCACCTGTAGACCTTTGGAGTTTTGTATTGTAACTCGATTGATTCAATCCACATCCTGGTCAAAACATTTGTTTATATTTAGTCATATTTACAGTAATGGACATTGAGTAGGTTTGTGGGTGGGACTGTCAAAACTGTCTGATCCTTCTGGTCAGGATTGAAGCAGGATGTTGTAAAGTACTGTATGTAGGCAGTATTGTTGACTACCCGCCAGCCAACATGATGGAATATGACAGGTACACAATGCATAAACTCTGAATTCACTCTACATAGGCTACAAGGTGATTTGGGTCTATGCTAATTTTGGCCTTTAGAGCCCCATGTTGAGGTTGTGTAAAGATCTGTAACCCTTAGGTCATGCATTGGGCCTTATATGACTTGCAGAGCAGAGAGTTGGAGTCGAAAGGTTCAACTGCACATCACTTGCTTCACTCAGCTATGTAGCACAAGGGCCATGATCTGAAATATGTTTGCGGTTACTTGTTGGTAAAGTTTAGAATTATTCAAAGAGGTAATTTGTTTGAAAGGAAGTTCCATCTGTGATTTTAATTTTTGTGCTTTTTCAGTAGTTTATGTAGGACAAGGCATGGCAGGTCTCTTCAATCCCCATTTACTGTACACACATTATTATAGCCTTTCAGAGCATATGGAGGCATGCTGACAACTTTGAGTATGTAAATGACCTCTTTGTGAGGTGGAAACAGTCCTGAAATTGCTGTGACATTTAAAAATGACAAATAAAAATTCTACTTTACATACAAAAATAAATATGACTACCCGTAGCAAAATAGGCCTAGATTTTAAACCACTCTGGAAATGTGATTGATGAGGGAGCTTAAACGGTTCACGTGCAGGAGTTTGATTTATTTTCCTGTTACCAATGACACTATGACTACATACTGTATGGATCCTGTGCCAACAACAGAATGTCTGTGTCAGGTCACACTTCCTTCTCTTATGTTTTTCACTTGTATTTTCACTCTTTGATGAACCTGTCTATTCTTGAAATTAATCTCACTTTCTCTCATAGGTAGCTATCAGCATGATTTCAATCTCCTTTAACTCTCACATCCCCTACTGAATCTTAACTAGCTACCTGGCCTTGGGCAGACAATACAACATTTGAGTGAGGATATGATGGCTGTATTGTGTGTGTGTGTGTGCGCGTGTGTGTGTGTGTTTGACCTGTCCTTGTAGTAGGTCATTAATTATTCTCTGGATAAGAAGGAAATGGCGTTAGATTTTAGATGCACAGATAATACTCATCGGTACTCATATTGGGCTGATAGAGCAACATTCATACAACTTGGAATCGGCATCATAATTTAATTCTTCCAGCTACGAGTACATAGACATATAATGATGAACCTGTTGAGCCCTAGAATTGAAACAAACCTGGAATCATGTCAGCTATTTAGAATTTTTTTTTAAACATGAAAACAGATGGAGAAATTGAAAAGGTGGACAATGTGAGTGCAAGCGATGTAACGGCGCACTCGAACGAACCAGCACATGAAAATCATGCACTCACTGGTGTTAACTACGGAGACGCACTGACAGTTTGCATGAATTGTTGTCTAATATATTAATACATTAGTGATTCTACATAACTGTTCAAAAACGTTGTTCTTGTTTATACTGTCAGTATAGTGCAACATATCAGTGTAGTGCAACATATAGTATATATCATGAGCAATGCTGAGGGGCGGGCCGATGAAATCCATCAGCAATCAATGCAATAATGTGCAAAACACACTACAAATATAAATGCGAGAGTAGACTCAAGCAGAAACATTGTGCATCTGCTGTAGTGTGCAACAGGCTCTAGAGTACTATAGAAAAAAACGCAGTCCAATTCCCTCCTATAGCTTCCACAGCTAGGACATTTTTATCAGCATCAATATGCCCTTCACTAGTGAGTGAACGACTCTTCAGTGAAGAAATTGGCTTGTGTTATGGAGAGCAAAAATGATTATCTGTTTAAAGTAAAATCTCCCGCTTTTGTTTACGTTTCAGCCAAGCAAGATAAGCTACAGTATATTGGTTGTCAGTTAGCCAGTGTGCAGCTGGCTACTGGCTTTGTAGAGAAGTCACTTAACCATTCCATATTTTTTGAATAAGAAACATTTTCAGTAACTGTAATGTGAGTAACTATAATGTTACTCACGTTACCCCCCCCCCCCCACACACACACACACACCACCAACCTAAATAAATATCGTAATCTGTACTCAGTAAAATACTTGGTACTCATTGATCTTATAAAACCTTTTCAGCAGCGGGCCTTTAGCTCTACAACATGTAGGGCATATTATTTGGTTCTGACCCCACACTTTTATTAAGGGTTCATATTTTATCAAACAATATGGGCGGTGTCTTTGACCCAGCCCAGTAACCTTGGTTGTGAAAAGCATCTGTCAGCAGTGACAAATAGAACTGCGGTCTCTGCCTTGATTAAGGAAGCAGCTGCCTTTCGCAGCATCAGACTTCTGCTTGATTTTGTTGGTACTTGAAATTCATGTTACTGTAGGTTCTTTATGTTTACGCACAACCTGTGTTGTTTCTGATTCTAGTTTTCACACGCAGAAGCAGATCTGTCCTGCATTTCCTTGGCTTTTCATGGGTGCTGTGAAGGTTACACTTGACATTTCTGAGATATTTTGTGGAATTTGTTCCCAAGCCCAACATGAAGTTCAAGTACATATATTTCCAATGTTCAAGTTTGTACTTATCTGATGTTCTACAGTATGAAAAAGGAGTCAAACGCTTTTGTGGGTGTGACTGTCAAAACTGTATCGTGACTCTGATCCTGTGACCTTTTCTCAAGTGCTCCTGGTCAGGATAGGAGAGCAGGATGTTGCATGTAATGTATGTAGGCGGTATTGTTGCTGACTACTCACCAGCCAGCATGATGGAAAATGACAGGCACACGATGTGTAAACTGAGATGAACTCACTCTACATGGATAGGCTATGAGGTAATTTGTGTCTATGCTAATTATGGCCTTTAGAGCCCCATGTTGAGGTTGTGTAAAGTTCTGTAACCCTTAGGTCATGTATTGGGCTTTATATGACTTGCAGAGTAGAGTTGGAGTAAAAAGGTTTTGCTCCAGCTCCCTGTTAACCCGTGATCTGAAATGTACTGTATACTATATTGGTTTTATTGGAAAGTTAAAAAAAATTGTTTTAAAGGAAGTGAAATAGATAATTTTAAAGAGGTTATTTCATGGACCTTTTACACGTTTCTTGATGTCTCAGTGCAATATAATAGTTTCTTGATGTCTCAATGCAATATAAAAGCACCATATTAAGTCCATTTCCACAGTGTTCTGATGTATAGGCTAACGCGTTAGTTTTCAACTGTTGAGCTGTCGGAGTAAATGCGGCTCAACATTTCAACCATATCGGTCTGAACCAGAAGATTTCTTCAAGTTGTTAACCGTCCTGTTGTCCTTATTATATCCTACTGTGCCACCAGATGGCAACACCTAATTGTGTCTGATTGTGTAGATGTCTTTATTGTCAGTCCTGTGTGTATTTATTTATTTCTTTATTCATAATTTCTTTATGTATGTTGTTTTGTGTGCCTTTTAACCCTCCTGTTGTCCTCAGGGTTCAAACTCACACCTTGTTGTGCCAACAGTCTAAGTTAAGTAGACTGTTTCTAATAAGTTTACTGTTACTGAACAATAACCTACATCTAATGTAGTTATTGTTGTGTCACACTTTTGATATGCTATTGCGAACAACCTACTGTGTACATAACGCAGTTGTGTTTATGCTATGGTAGCCTACCAGTTATCAAAAGCTAGGTTTACAGATTTGGTCATTTGTAAATGTTGAGCATTAAATATTGACTTATGGTTTGCATACTGACAATGTCACCGACGTGCCCGCTGTATGTCCTGACAATGTTGCAGTAGATGTCACCGAACTGCCCGCTGTATGTCATGAGTGTTGCAGTAGATGTCACCGAAGTATGTCATGACAATGTTGCAGTAGATGTCACTGAAGCGCTGTATGTCATCACTATGTTACAGTAGATGTCACTGCAGTGTCCGCTATATCTCGCCACAATGTTCGATGGCATCGAAGTGCCTGCTATATTTCGCCACAATGTTCGATGGCATCAAAGTGCCCGCTGTATCTCCTCACAATCCCGTGGTATCTACTGCACCCGCTACCTCAAACACAAGTTCCCTCTGAGGCTGGGTTCAAGGTGTCAACCCCCTGTAAGACGTGACATGTGCCCACAGGGTGTGCCCTCTGTGCAGGCCACAGACAGAATTATGTCAATACTGGCAATAGCGGCAGCTTGAGAGAAATGATAGTTTTGTGTGTGGTGCAGGGGTTGGCGCCAAAAACGTTTTGCAGGTGTTTCCACTGAAGAAGCTTGGTGGAATAACTCTAGGAACAGTAGGTCAGTGTCAACAACAATCTGAGTCTCTGCGTCTTTCTGCTTTACAGCTGTATTGCTGATGTTCGCTTGCAGTTCACAAGTGGTAGCTTTAATTTGTTGTTCTTCAGGGCCCACTGTAGCTTAGCCGTCTCCAAATCTGTTTGCAGGCCAACAGTGGTCTTGACAAGGCAGGGCCTCTCCACCTCCCACGCCTGGAGGCATTGGTCTTTCTCAGCCTTGGCCTGAGCCTTTATGGACCTGTGAGATCTCTCTTTTGACCTCTATCTGGCTGGTGTTCTAGTCCTCTATACAGCCCTGGATCTTCTGAAGGACCTTCTCTATTGAGGCTGCGTTGTGGCTGCTCTCCAGCTTCGGGACATCTAGGGTGGACTGTCTGGGCCCGGTGGTTGTTCTCTGTGTTGGCGTTCTTTGTGGAAGTCCTTCTTGGCAGATGTGGGGCATGCTGCCTCGTTCACAGCTGGACTGCTTGTACCGCCTCCTGTGGAGAGAACTGAAGACTGATGTAGATGTAATTTTAGAAACACATCAAATTAATGAGTAGTGTACAGTATAAACAAGTTCATAATAGTGGGCGCAAGAATTAAAGGTGA
>JAODUG010021131.1:6270-21450 GCA_027564795.1 Aphredoderus sayanus
TTGGGACCAACTCACAATGGAAGTGATTTCAAATAATTTTTCCTTCATACTGAATTCAGTCCCCTGATGTCTGAGCTTTCCTAAGCCAAGACATGGCTGGGTGCCTCAAGAACATGTATACAGGCACGTTACAGCTTCACCATCACAGCCTAGCAACTCGTAACAAATGATACCCGTCCTTTTATAGACCAGTATTGACCTTTTTTCATCCAAGTTCCCTTCCTATCATTTCTCCTCCTACATCCTGCCCTGATCTGCCAGCCACATGCAGCTTGTCGTGGCCGATTTGCCAGTGGCCTTTCAGTCAGAGGCAAACCTTTTAGCAGCGGCGACTCGTGTGAGAAATCTTTCCCGCTCTCAAACTAATTTGATTGTCATCTTGAGGCGCTCAGCACAGTCACTTCTTCACAACTGAGTGTGACTCATACAGTACACCAGATTGCTGATGCTGTTTCTACAATGAGCTCCCAGCGTTGTGGGATCCATAACACCGCCGACAACATCTGCTCTGATCAGCTATTGATTGAACTGTCAAGAACCCCCTGTTGGTTTACGGTTGGAATGCCCCCATTTCATCTAATTACTGTGGAGTAAAATTACTACTTTTCTTAACATCTAATTTAAGATATTCAACCAGCCACACTTATAGCTGCTTGTGTGGCTGAAGCAAAATCAATTAGTTTAATGAATTGATCAGCAAGGAGTTGAATGAAGGCATGTTACTTCTGCGAGTAAGTGGGTGCTTGTTCATGGGTTATGAATTCTTGCTCCTTGCATCTTGCCTGCCTGTTCCATAGCAGGCCCTGCAGCGCTGCTGTTAATGGACGGTAATGCTGACAGACAAGGGCAAGGACACAGTCAGAGACGGCTGGTTTAAGGCAAAAATAATGATGCCCCTGTATGAAGAATGGGCTTATGGAATTGTGCTCATCATGGTATATACAAACATTTATGTGACACTATAGGGGTGTAGTGAACATTTTTAAAAGTTAAAATAACTTTCAATGCGGTGTATCGACATTTAAATGTCACCCCCCCACACACACACACACCTCTCAACACACACACACACAGTCTTGTTTCAATTCAGGCCATCCTATCGGACAAACAGTGTCATATGTGCCTTAACAAATCAGTGAGCTTGACTTAATTGCACAGAAAAGAGACAGGCAGAAGTAATCTGTCATTGATATTTAATTGAAAATTGCATTTAGTTGTGGTTTTCTTTGTTTCTCATTCCCAATGGAGTTACAACACTGAATTAAATACATTGGAATGAAGTACTCAGTCAGTTTATTAACAGCCTGTGTATAGTGCTAATTAATACCCCCTCCAAAAGATAATGCTGGATATCTGGAGTTATTTCTAAACTGACCAACACTGTCAAGACAAAAAGTACGAACTCCATTACATACTACAGCTATGTTTATGTACTAAATTTGGGGAATACAGTGTATGTGTTATGTGGGGATATGTGTTATGTGGTTGAAAGCAGCTTCTAGTTCTGCTATCATTTCTAGAGGCGTTGCTCTGTTATGCCTGCCCACACTAGTCTTGTAGGGATAAGATGTGACTACAAGAGTGCACATCTGGATACACGTCTGGAAATACAGGACATATAGTAGAACACAGACTTATCCAATATCAGACACCACTTTTGTGTATGTTTTGTTGGCCTTTTCATGAATAGTTTAACTACCCTAACCTTGATGATCCACACTTGGTGAGTGTGGACCTCCTGAAGTATGACGTCAGTTTTCCTCCTGCGAGAAACCTTTCTATCAAACTGCTATAGACTTTCACTGTTCATTATTAATTTGCCAGTTCGCCTTGATAGAGAGCACACTGTTTTAAAGTGGACATTCCATGCCCTTTTCCACATGTCAACATAGTTCATTGAGGTCTCATTATTATGTATTTGACATGGTTAAAGATGTGTAAAGCAAATACAGAGATTTGTTTTGGAAATAAGTTTGAAACCCATACCTGTAGTAAACACTAACCTTCAATGTTTGAATGTTAGTTTATTCTATAGCACGACACGCAGGCGTCCTTGCCCGCTACCCAGATATATGTATCCACATATTATTTCATGAATGAAGAGTTGCTATAGCACACAATTGGAGGCATCCTTGCCCACTACAGGAGGATTATGGCATATTAGCCTAGGCTAGGCTACTACTCTTTGGCCAACATAACAGTGACTATTCAGTTAAACAATAAATGTTAAAGTTAAACAAAGACATAGATTATCTTTGCTATTATCACAGACATAAAGTTATGTCTTTGCACGATATCGTTGATCCAGATAAAAGTAGCTGCAGTCAGATGGCAGTTTTCGGCAGGGGATCACTTTTTAGTGTAAGACCTGTGAGTATCAGTCTATCAACGAGCGATCCTGAGGTTATGTAAATCTAATAATTTGTTCATCCTAATTCAGACCATTTTCAACTGCAGTGCTGTTCCGCCTCCGAAATGAGCAGACTGAGGTTGACTTGCAACTTGAACTGGCATCGTGACAGGCGCCACTGCACTTGAGCAGGACTACTGCCCCTAGTGGCGAAAAAGGGCACTGACTTTCTGGTTGGTTGGCCTGCCTTTCCCCACAGGGGCTCATCCCCAGAGTACACTGCTTCTGTCTGTACAACATTAACGTTGAAAGGGGAATACAAAACTTACATCCCCATGCAAGCAATCACTATGAAGTTAAAAATAACATGAATATATTTGGCTTGTTTAGTAGCTTCAAAAAGGACATGAATGTTTCATTCTATTTTGTGTTTGAGAAGCACACAATTCATTCAGTAAAACCCTTGGCCATAATTCAGCTACAAAGCTAACTTTTTGAAAGGTTACTGTGGGACCAACACCATGAGCTCAGCTATCTTCCTGTTTGAACCACCTCCACTAAGGCGTTGGATTGGTTTAGAAGCTTCAAACTCAATTGCACCACCAAAATGTAAGCCAAATTGTCTCATAAATGTCCCCAAGAAGTCTGGCCATGAAAGACTACACCCACATGTGCTTTTTAGTTATGTTGGTTGATTCCTACAACAAACCAACCAATCATAATGGCTTGTGGCTCCTGTGTTGGAGTGCTGTGTGTGGACTCAATGGATGGAGAGCGGACCTAGCTGCAACTATGACAAATCCGTGGACCTGGATTTAACTTTCAAACTGTATTTACTTTATACATTTTGTTATTTATTTTCTGCAGTGTGATAAATTGCGTTAAATGTACAGTATAATTTGCTCATTATTCTGCCTATCAACACCTATTGCATCCTAACCGTCCTGGAAGGGTGGATTCCTCTGTCTGTGGTCCCTTCCCAAGGTTTCTTCTCTTTTTTAACCAATTAGGTTTTTAATGGTAGTTTTTCCTTGCCCGGGGAGAGGAGCAGGTTCAAGGGGTGTTGTTTGTTTGTTTGTTACCTTGTGAAATATTTGCTTGTAAAGCCATTTGAGACTGTAATGTGATTAAGGACTATACAACTAAAATTGACTTGACTTGACAAAAAAGGAGTCAGTTATCCAGCCCTAACAGGTGCAAGGAGGCCTGCATAGTCTCTAGACAGTCGTGAGAAGTGGTCTCTTTAGCCATTAGCCATATAAAATAAAACAAAGTAAGTCTGTGTCTTGATAAGCAATAGTCCAGCAACCTCAGTAATGAATTTAAAGGTGGTGTAAGCAAATTCAGAGAATATCTTTTCATGATCTGCTAGCTGTGTTTATGCTGAAAAAATAATCTGGTGTTTCTACACAGCCCTGTTTCTGTAAATGGGAACACAAAGTGGTGGAAACCGCACAAACCTACCCTAGCCTTGGTAGGGCATGTCCAATATACTGTAGGGGGTGGAGCTTCTGATGGAGCACCCTATGGCACTGAAGGGAGAGGTGTGTTTGTTTTTATCAAGATCAAACATTAACAATCTTTGTCTAGCATCGCTGAGTTCACCTTTAAAGGTCAGAGTCACAGTAACCTGATAAAATGTATGTACTATTCTTGGCTCCCTGTTGAATGTCAAGAAAGAGAGGAAAGGTGGCTAGATTCTGTGCCAAGTGAGACGAATGGTTTATTTTAAGCTTGCCTTGTCCTCTACCATACTGCGACTGTGGCTGACTGGCCCTGTCTCTACTTATATACTGAATTTAGAGTGATTAATGATTCATTGCCTGTGTCTGCGTAGCCTCGCTAAGGCCCATCTCCGGGGCAAGACTGAGGCCGGCTGATAGAGCTTTCATTCATGTTGTTTGTCCTGTGGAATCGTAACATGGTATCAGTCCAAGAAACGCCACCACTCTCAACTGATTACAAGACTGTAGAGGAGATGAGAATGACTGGTTTATTTATTCTCTGACTACAGACAGCACACATCGTAAAGGATTTTATCCTCATTCAGTCCATCTGGCCATGCCTTCTGGGCATCCGTATACCAGCTTAGAGAGTGTATCGCACAATAGCTCACTGCCAGAGTTATGCCTCCCCTTCAAACTGGATTTTAACAGACAACAAAATCGTGCTCCTTTAATTATAGAGTGTTTTTGCAGCCCCATTGCAAGAACAGGCTGTTTTTGTGACTTTGTGGTTTTATGTTAATGAATCTTCTTGTTGTGTCAATATTAAAGGACCACTCCTTGATTGTGTTATAGCATCCCCAACCTAGCATACATAGCTACACCTGGCTGTAGGAGGGCACCCTCAGTTTCAGTCCTTAACAATGTCACCCTGTAAAAGATTTGGAATTCCGGACACAAAGAGAGTGGTGTCCCATTTATGTAAACATTTTAATAATATCCATAAAATTCAAAACTCTAAGGCACTTAACTGCAGAAATGGATTGTTCGGTGATCCAAGGATTTGCCAATAACTGTTAGTTATAGATGGTTAGCTATCGTGAAGATACAGTAGATGGTTAATATCTGAATTATTCATCAAAAGAAGAAATGGTTAAGGATTTTCTAAATAGATTTTTCTCCACCCACTGTCCAAATACACAGTTCAGTCATTTATTTCAACAGATTTCTTGGCAGAATTCTGTTGGCATTCTCTATTGCAGTTATTTATCACTTTCCAAAAGTATTTTGACTTCACGCTGTGGGTATACCTGATTTCATATAGTTTTATGAGTCAACACTCGCCAAACCTGCTGAGGGACTGTCATAAAAGCAAGTGGTTGAAGTAATGAGTTATTGATTCAACAGTGCTCAAACTAGTATGAAATGAGATTATTGTGTACCTGTGCTAAATATGAGCTGCTTTTTGTCAGTTCCATAGTCTCCTGTGAAGCATGCTACCAGCGTGCATTGTAGATGACTATGGACATGAGGTCTCCATACTTATCCACAGTGGAAATACAATTAAGTATTTTCTTACTATTGATTCGCAGATGGTCTCATAAGAAAACAAAACCACCCGTGACCATTAAAGTGACTCCAAATACTTGCCACCGGGTTGCTCTGCTGCAAAAAGTAACGGTGTAGATCAAGGTTATCTTACATCTATGCTATACATCTTTAAAAACAGCTGATGTTTCAACAGAAAGTCTGCAACCATTGCTCAACTATTCTCTTCAGTATAAACACATGAAATGCACTCCACTCTGGAGGTTAATGGCAGCTCTGTGCGAAGGGAACACGGTTTATAGAAAAGTTATTCTTTACAGTTGCCCAAAAACTAGCCCAATAACATTAAGATGTTGACTAGTACTAATAGAATATAACCTACATAAAAAAAACATTAAGAATGTTACTAGAAGAATATTATACCCAGATTTCTATGTATCGTAAGTGTGTCTTGTTCAGCAACATCACATTCAATGCCAGTTGTATTTTATGTTTTTTACACAGATGAAGTCAACGGAAGTGGACCAAGGGCTTTTCACAGACAGCTACTGCAAAGTGTGCAGTGCTCAGCTCATCTCCGAGTCCCAGAGGGTCGCCCATTATGAGGTAGGGACACCTGCACAAAGCTATACATGACCACGCAGCCAGAACCCCATCAGTGTACCTAAGCAATACCATCTGATGCTGTTAATGAATACTTAGGGGTCACAATGTTTATTTATTTTTTTACTCCAAGTCCCTGGACTCACTCAATTAATTCACACTGTCCAATATTGCACTTTTTTTTATGTCAACACAGAAAAGACTAAATGTACCCTGGCTTCCCCAATTATTGTAAATTGGCCCACACAGAGGACTCGGGAAATAATGTAGACCATTAAAAAGAGTCAATAATACATACACAGGTGGTTCAATCCTGTCGTGTCAGTGTAGTTTAACATCCACCTGTTTTTATTCTAAAAGCTGCAAATGGCTAGCATATAGTACAATATATGGTTTCGAAAACGGTAAGAGGTCAATTACATTACAGGGCAATACAAAAGTCATTAGATCATTAGTTATTTTTGCAGATCGCTGTCCTGATCTGAAGAGTTCTAAAATGAATTGTTATAGGCTAACAATACAGTACAATACTGTACAAGCTGACAATAGTATGAAACTTGTGTGAAAAGTACTCTGTCCCATGGTCTGGTCTGCAAGTTCCACAGCAGAGCTCCCCCTGGCCTCTTGCCCATTTGTTTGTTGTACGTAACTGTCCAAATGGATCACATTCTGTGCACTTTGTAGCACTGGCAATTATCATGGTCATTAGTCAATTCCATTACACACACAAAAACAGATTTGCATACTTTCCAAGCTTTGTTTTGTACCCTCTGGGCAATATTTAAGCCATTCAAACAGTAACGCTTAAATTAATTCAAATCTTAAAACACCTCATTCGGGAACTCATGCCATATTAAGTTGAGCAGAACTTTGAATGCAGTTTAATAAATCATCTTGCAAATATTTGGTGCAATAAATTACTTGGTTTACATAAGCTTTTCTTGCATGCAATAAGCATCCACAAAATGTCACTAATTTAATAAGTACCGGTAAGCGACTGGTGATTAAATAATGGGAATGTTTTTAGTGTGCAACTGTGCATGCTGCTGGAATAACTGTTGATGGTCACAGACTACACTAGTATAACTATCAACAAGAGGACATATTACTTTTAGCAGCTAACTGGTTTCCTTTCTTCTATGCATGTGTTGGACAGGTACAGTAGCAGAACCCTCTCTCAGTTCAGATGCTACACTTCACTCAGTGTCACTCTGAGTTAGATGGCCAACATGTCTGACTGCAGGGTTGTTTGATGTTAAACCTCTGAACTAACTGGAGCTGAAGGCTGCTTAGATGAGACTCAATGGTGCACGTCTTTCTGAAGAGAGCCTGTGTTCTCCAGTGGCTGTTCTCAGAACATCCTGTCAATTGACAAATTCAAGTGATAGTTTGTAGTTTATCGTTTTGCAGGTCAGGTAATAGCTAATCAGAAAATTGCAAGCAAAATTCATTTTATTTTAACATTATGTATTATTGTACTGGATGCAGCTCATTTTATGTCTCATAGTTTATCAGATGGGCTGTCAGGTGTTACTGTATTTAGTGATCCTAACTGGGTAACAGTATAATTACTTCTTAATCCTCAGAGAATTGCAGTAGACAGGAAGTGGTTGTACCTTTCCAAATCAAATAATAATTTGTTATTGTGAAAGGAAAGCCGTTTACCTCCAGACAGAGTTAAGGTATCCTCACTCAACTTTTTAACACAGTCTGACATGTTTGGGTCGTTGCCATGATGGCAAGCTAAAAAAAGAGCACACATGACTACTTTCCGTACCTTTCCAGTTTAGGTAATTCTGACGACACCTACAGTAAGTGGGACTGTGATGGGCCATTGGGGGTGCGCATACTCTATTTTGTTCTGCCTGTATCTTCCAACTGCAAATGGGAATGCTTTCAGGAATGGAGACTAAATCATTGTTGTACTACATCAGTGAGGAATAAGTCATAGTATATATGCTTTTTTATTTTTTTTATATTGACCCAGAGCTGAACTGAGTATATTCCAATCGTACATTCACACTCCTAATGATAGCCAGCTACAAAATGACAGACGTTATTTATTATTGAGTGCCAGGTTATTTATTATTATTATTATGTGTGACAGTGAATGAAAAATCAGCTGCCGACTAAAAGCAGAAATCAGGAATGCTTTTTCGTTTCATGTCCGTGATTTCTGAAATTGTGTAGCATCTCCCACAAACCTTCACACAAATCCAGATGGCTGTCATGTACAATTGTATGTGAATGCAAATACATTTGTATAATTATTTTTACAGCTGTAATAAAGTAAACAAGGATTGACATGGAAATCATGATACTAGCCTATCCATACTGTACATTCTCAACAATTTCTTTTAGAGTTTTAAGAGACTCGTAGAATCTATGCCAATGTTCTGGTGGCTTGTGGTGGCCCAACACCTTACTGAGACACTGTTTTTTTTCATTGTATTGTATGAATACTATAAATGGACAAACCCTCTGTGAGGTCACCCATACGTTTTCTGGTGAATGTGTTTGAAGCTCAAGCTATGCTGGCTCTGGCTGTCGCCATCTTTGCAGTATCTAACTTCGCCTGTAACTCCCTGTTATCAATAATAATGGGATTAATGGATGGGTTAATATATTTTCAACTGATAAGTTATACAAAAATCCACCCTCTGTACCGTTCTCACAAGGAAACTTGCAAGTAAGTTGGATATTTTAACATGGGGATCTATGGGGATTGACTCACTTTTTGAGCCAGCCTAAAATTGCCACTCGAGGAACCAGATGTTGGCACTTCCATATTGTATAGATTTTTTAGCACCAGAGGTTTCCGCACAAACAATGGATGGCCATCTATGAGTTGTTCCTGAGCTGGATTAATTATATTGCAGAATCCAAAAATTGAAATCTATTAATAAAATGCTATGTTTAGCACAGAGTGTAGATGTAATAATCTTTTTCTACATTGATCTTTAATGCTCTTCTTCAAACACATCAAAGCCAATTATCTGGTGTAGAGCATATCTGAGGGCTCTCTGGTCCACGGAAGAAAGAATTTGGTGGGTCTCATTCCGGGATCAGACTACACCATGTTTTTGGTCATTCACGATGGTCAATTGCGGGAGATAGATGGACATTGTGCCATAAATTCTTGTCGTGTTTTGGTCGGGAGACTGGCAACACTACACGTATGACAACGATTAATACAGTATATGCTGCCATTCATGATCTGGAGCGGGTTCATATGTCGTCGTGAAGGAGGGGTCAATAATGTGATGCTGAAACAAAAAGCTAAATGGACCATGTTGTGGCTACTGGCTAGCTTTAGAAAATAATTCTGACATGCTAGACTTTGGTTGCAACCAGCAACGGTTGTGTCGATTAGGTCACATTCCATTGAGTAAAAATGTCATTCGTCGTTCCCCAATCCCTACTGGCCACGTTTGTCCTGAACCTGGCCAGTGACCCATTATTATTTTCAACAAAATAACATTGGGTCCCTTTCTCTAGACTCACACAACCATGATGCACAAAAGTCACAACTTGTGCAGAGACAGCAGAAAAGGTTAATCTTGAGTGCAAGACATTCGATACATACATTGGTTATGTAGTGATTTATGATTTAGTTGTTGAAGTTAACTGTGTTTTACTTACATTATAAAATAAAAGTCCCCTGAAATAAATAAAATAATTTGACAATTTTAATTTGAAAAGAAAACTGATGCCCAAACCACCTCAACTGGTTCCTTTCAACGTGAAGGAGCGGCGGCTCTACTCCGAGTTCCTCACAGATAGCTGAGCTTCTCACTTTATCTCTAAGGGAGACGCAAGCCACCCTCCTAAGGAAACCCATTTTGGCCGCTTGTACCCGCAATCTTGTTCTTTCGGTCATGACCCAGCCTTCATAACCATAGGTGAGGGTAGGAAGAATGTAGGAGAGCTTTACCTTCTGGCTCAGCTCTCTTTCCATCACAAAGGTGCGGTAAAGCAATTGCATTACCTCTCCCGCTTCAATGTCCCCTCACTTGCGAACAAGACCCCGAGGCACTTGAACTCCTTCACATGGAGTAAGGACTCATTCCCTATCTGGAGTAGGCACTCCATTGGTTTTCTGCTGAGAACCCTGGCCTCAGCTTCAGAGGTGCTAAATCTCATCCCAGCCATTTCACACTCGGATGCGAACCGATCCAGTGACTGCTGCAGGTCACGGACCGATGATGCCATCAGGACCCCATCATCTGCAAAGAGCAGTGATGAGATCCCCAGGCCACCGAACCGCAATCCCTCTCCACCACAACTACGCCTCGATATCCTGTCCATGAATATCACAAACAGGATTGATGACAAAGTGCAGCCCTGGTGGAGACCAACACCCACCTGGAACGAGTCTGATCTACTGCTGAGAATCCGGACACAGCTCTCGCTTTGGGTGTACAGTGATTGGATAGCGCTATGAAGGGATCCCCTCACACCATACTCCCTCAGCACCTCCCACAGTATCTCCCTGGGGACCCGGTCATGCGCCTTCTCCAGATCCACAAAACACACGTAGAGTGGATGAGCATACTCCCAAGCCCCCTCCAGGATCCTTGCGAGATTAAAGAGCTGGTCCGTTGTTCCATGACCAGGATGAAAACCGCAATGTTCCTCTTCATTCTGAGGTTCGACAATCGGCTGAACCCTGCTTTCCAGAACCTTGGAGTAGACTTTACCAGGGAGGCTGAGAAGTGTGATGCCCCTGTAATTTACACACACTCTGGTCCCCATTTTTGAATAGAGGAAACACCACCCCAGTCTGCCATGGCTTCGGCACTGTCCCAGACTTCTACGCAATGTTAAAGAGGCGTGTCATCCATGGCATGCCCTCCACACCAATTCCCGGGGCTTTGCCACTGTGTAGGTGTTTGACACCTCTTCTGGCAGGGAAATTGACAATGACCCCCCATCAGCCTCCAACTCTGCCTCTACCATAGTCAGGTTCAGGAGTTCCTCAAAGTGTTCCTTCCACCATGCTATTACTGCCTAAGTTGAGGTCAACAGCGTCCCATCCTTACTGTACACAGCTGGGATGGTTGCCCGTTTCCCCTTCCTGAGGTGGCGGATGGTTTTCCAGAAACACCTTGATGCCGACCGAAAGTCCTTCTCCATGTCTTCTCCGAACCTTCCACTTTTCTTTGCCTCTTTCATGGCCGAGGCTGCAGCCCTTCAGGCCCGTCGGTACTTTGTAACTTCCTCTGGAGTCCTCCAGGATAACATATCCCGGAAGGCCTCCTTCTTCAGTCGGACGGTTTCCCTGACCACCGGTGTCCACCACGATGTTCGAGGGTTACCACCGCTTGAGGCACTTAAGACCTAGAGGCCACAGCTCTCCGCTGCAGCTTCAGCAATAGAGCCTTTGAACATTTCCCACAGATCCACATTGTCTTGCGAGAGAGGGCATAGCCTGTGATGTGGACTAAGCGCTACAGTAAGGCCAAATCCAACTAGTTGAAGAGATGATGCTTTTGGGGGGAGGGTTTGTTTGTAATTCATTTTTTCTTTTTTGATCCACAAATGTTTTTGCTTTTTTTTAGTATTCTATTTACAGTATAGAGTACATGCAAAAATATACAAAATCTAATGCATGTATTGACTGAAAAATAAATATTTTCATCATTGTGTGTTGTGTTTGATCAATAGCGTCATGTACAGTACTTTATCTCTGGGGGAAAAATCAAACCTAGAATATATATTTGAAAAAGTAGAAATGCTAAACGTCTTTTAGATTGATAATCTTAGTGTTCAACTGATTCAAACATACGGTAATCAGATCATATGATCCATGTGTGTACAATTCGGTGACAAAATTGCATTTTTCCAAATTATTGTATCTTTTTGAAATAAATTTTTAATTTTGCAAACAATCTGACGTGTTCTGCTACTTGTGTGAATGGCTGTGTGTCAAAATCATGCTTATGCATTAAGAAAATGAATGCAATACACGTCTATATGCAGTTTGTGAAATGTGATTTTTCTTTTTTTTTATATATATATTTTTTAAGTAGTTTTGCATAAAATGCACAAGAGACTGACACTTTAGCCTGGGGCTGCATTTGGAGTGTCATAGGTTACCGTGAAGCCCCGTTTGTCACAGTTTCGTTCCGTCATCAGTTTAATGTCTTAGATTAAAAATGAGCCAGTTCTCATGATCCCATCTTAATTAGTTCGCATGCATCATTAGAAGCAGCCATATCTTCCAGTGTTTTCAGCAGGCAGTTCCTTTACTCCGTGTATAGGAGAGAAGCGTTCATGTTCTGTCTATCAATCACTTCTGTCTTTTTCATGGTTGGGGAGTTAATGGAATGGAAAACTTGGCTATTTCTACTGCTAACTAAAAATTATTAACAGTACTGAAATGAGACTACATTAATGTGCTATGGTGATGAGAGTCATAATGCCTGTAACAGATAATAATAATATAATAATAATAAACTTTATTTATATTGCACCTTTCATACAAAGTTTGCAACTCAACATGCTTTACAATTTAAGACAGTTGACAACAAAATATAAAGTGGATAAATTGATTTAAAACAAAAAGAATAAGAAACAACAGAAAACAAGATAAAAGCCATAAAAATATCAAAAACCGTTCCTTAGAATGGTAGTGAGCGACTGGTTATTTGTATTAATTACAGGTATAACCTTCCTCCTAAAAATGACCCTTTGCTGCAAACTATCATCATTTTCTAAGTTGGTATACTTGTAGTTTTACTTGATTAACCTTACAACATAATTTTTGCTGATAATGATGATAATTATCGATATGTGATGTTGCTGCCATTAGATGGTGCATGGTATGTTACAGTAACTGCTATCCCAGTCCTAAAATGTAATTTAACATTAACAGTAACATGTCAAAGATGTGAAGTAAATGTCAAAAACATTGAATCCATCTTTAGGCAATGAGTCAACTGCCCTAACCACTAGGCAGGCTATAAACTAGTATGATACAATTGAAGTAAATTATGCTTTTTTGCTTAATTTGATTATTTGACACTTTTAGACAATTTGCACAGAACATTTTCATTTCTTGAAGTTAAACTGTCAAACTGTCAATTTAAAACACTATTTTTGAGGAGAGAAATGCCAGTCCTTTTGTTTTAACATGATGATTAAACACGTCAGAAACAAAATCATTCTGACAAGGAAGCGATTAGATGATTAAGCATATCAAATTGAAATAACATCAGAGGCAGTTCCTGCTCACACATTTATTTATTAAATTTCTGCTTGACTCTGCCATAATACTTGAACTTTGGCAGGTTTTTATTTTCAATTTATGATGAAGCAGAATGTCACAAAATAAGCATTGAAACCTATTTATATTTAACTTTTTTGTGTTGTATGATGTTGTATTAAGGATGTGTGGTTCTGTTTTAAAATGAAAAAATAAAGCAGTAAGCAGCAATCAAATAGACCTGTTTGATTTGTATTTTGCAAATACCAACTCATTATGTTTTAGGTTAAGTAAACCCCTACTAGACAAGCAGCTTCAAACAAACAATCCTCATCAGAAGCAAATTCATGTTTCATAGCAGTGACATTTACTGTAGCCTAAAGACAGTATGCTTTTATTAAACCTCACCATGCTTACAAAACATGACAGCTGGTTTGGGAAATCTATTTATTTTGAGCTTGCAGATAGGACACTTTTTCATATTGAAAATCTATGCAGTATTACTTCAGTGTCAAAATTGCATTAAACCTTTACACTTACCACCAGCGAATTCCTCACTGTTTGTCTCCAATTCACTGGGAACCTTTTGATTGTATGGGCTGACTTTCAAGCCATATACTGTACACTTTATGTAGTTGCATCCATGTTTGATAAACATGTAAATATATAGGATAGGGCACATGGATGAAGCCATTCTACCTGACAGGAAAGTGAGCAGGTGGGTGCATCTACCTTCCAATTGGTCATGACAGTATTTGTCACTGATTATTTTTGTATCATCAGTATCTCACTCTGATTGGAACTAAATGTCTTCGTCTTTTGAGATACCAGTCGGCGTGAAATTACACACAATGTTTTTAAAAAGCCACTTTATATTGATGAACTATCATGTAAATACTGTGTACTTAAATGTGTGCTTTTAGTGTTAAAAAAAGACCTAGTTTTGTGACAATATTCTGTCAGCTGTGTCTGTGTTCTATCATGTTGTCTAGGGATCTCCTGTTTCAGCTGCCAATTGCTTTATAGCTCTGAAAGGAAAGTAATATCAGCAGCCAGCATGCAAGACAGCCAAAACACAAACAGAATGAACAAAGATCCCCATAGTGAACCAATCTATTAGTTAACAGATGGACCAAAATTGAGAAAAAAAACATTTGAAAATTAGGTACCAAAGCTGGTGTGTATTGTAATGAACATGGTGGTAAAATCACTGTGTACTGCAATACATCACAATGCGTATTGGAATCGTGCAGAATAGGGCCCTCAACCACCATACCGACATACTGTAGGTTCTTACGACAGATACAAATATATCTGAATATGTGGGCCACCACATACAGTACTCTCCCTACTTTATGTAACCCCATTGAGGATGGCATGGCAGTGGTAGGTTTACGGCAGCCTTATGTCAGTATACCCCTAAATCAAGGCATACGACCAAACTGATGCAGAGTCTGTCCAAGGATGTATTCACTATCCTAGAAGATTATTTCCGCATTGTCTTGAGAGAGAGGACATAGCCTGTGATGTGGACTAAGCACTACAGTAACGCCAAATCCAACTATGTGAAGAGATTATTCTTTGGGGGATTTTTTGTACTGTAATTCATTCATTCTTTTTTGATCTACAAATGTTTTTGCTGTGTTTACAGTATTCTATTTACAGTACGTATGTAATGTAAGTGCAAAATGTTCAAAATGTAATGGGGAAATGCATGAATAGACTGAATAATACATATTGTCACCATTGTGTGTTGTGTTTATCAATAGCTTCATGTACATTACTTTAACAATATCTCTGTGAAAAAAATCCAACCTAGAAAATATCATGGGAAAAGTGTTATGTTACTTGTTTAAACTATTGTGTGAATTGTGTGTAGTGTTTTGACAAAACGAGCCCTGTTTTCAAAATCGTGCTTAAGCTTTAAAAAAACTGTAAACAGTGTTTGTGTAAGGGTTTCCTGTCTCGCCGGCAGGACACCCACACAGAACATTACGTGCACCTGGGGTTTGATTACAGATGGGTTT
>JAODUG010021148.1:0-21446 GCA_027564795.1 Aphredoderus sayanus
CTCAAGAGCGTGCTGACATTGCAGAGTCCCAGGTCAACAAGATGAGGGCCAAGAGCCGTGATGCTGGAAAGGTAGATTGATTTGCTGAGTGATGTTTTTCTTGTGTACTGCCAAATAGTAGTAATTAGTTTAATCCAATATGTCAAGCCTTAGATGCAAGATATTTCCCACATCAGTTGTCGTAATGCATGCCATTATTTTATTTTACATGTTGTGTATAATATCATAAGTTGACTCTGAACCGTGCATTGAGTAATACATTTCAGATTTGAATCACACTTATTACATTTTTTTTTTTTTACTTTTGTCTGTTTTCAGTCTGACAGTGCTGAATAAAAGAATGTCTACTTCAGGAAGTTGAACCAAGTTTATAAAATATAACTTGTTGAATTATTGAATAATAAATAAACTGGCATCTTCACTAAGTGTGTAATGGTGTGTTCTTATTATAAGAGTTATATCACTTGTAGCTTAGAAAAGCAATGTTTTTAGGCAAATCCAGAGGGAGGTACTCTACCCAGGGCTGCTGCTGACCATTTGGGTGCCCTAAGCGTAACTGCTTTGTAAACAAAAAACTATTGGAGAGTAATTTCATGAAAAACTAATATTTCTGAAAATAGTTATGTTGAAGTGACTTGGAGAAGTACTAGGCCTTTAAAAGTAGACTCTTCCATGTCTGTAGGCCATATAAGGAAAGTAGGCAGAGAAATAGGCAAATTAGAAAAGTGCATATTTGCTATGTACTGTAGAAGCTCGTTGAGCGCCGAGTTAGTTCTGGCAGGACACGGAAGTCCGCTCTGCCGTCATCAGGTGATGCCAGCCGCCAGTCAGTTGATCACTTACCCAGCTGACTCTCCCTAACTTAATTCATTGGCCTTTAGAAGAAGGAGCTTCCTTTTAAAATGGTACTTCTGCTGTTGTTGGGCTAAGACAGGTGGGCAAAGGACGCTGGGAGAGAGTATTATAAATAGTTGTACAAAGTAGGGGTGGAGCCAAATACAAATACCGCTATTTTCTGAATACTTATTTTGATCAAATATTTAGAGCGAGAGAGAGAGTGCAAGGCTGAAACAGACTGAAAAAGCACAGTGGAGCCTGATTCTAACGTTACAGTTATAGTATGCTACGTGGCTTTTGTTTTCCAGTTGGACTTTGTTGCTGTTGCAAAATGTGAAGCAGTTTGAGAAACAGTGCAGTTATTATGGAAATCTGTCTTAATGGGAGGGTGGCAAGATGTACCTGCCACAGCAAATGAAACATGAGCTCTCACCTTTGTCTGGTTCCCAGGCTATATTGTTCATACATTGCGGGAAAATCCTTCTCGCATGGCTTGGAGGAGGGTGGCATGCTGACAAGGTTTGTATACCGTCCACTGCTATGCTGAAAATAGTTCCTCAGTAGGGTTGACTACAGGAGAGTATGGAATAGATACCGTATACAGTTAGAGCAGGAGTTGAGAATGGGCCTGACTTTCGCATGGTATAACACAGTGACGTGACCTCTTAACCCCTACAAACCAATGAGGTAGTGTATGTCGTACGTAAGAGTGGTCATTATGTATGGTTATTATGTATTACGGTGCAGTACTTTACTTTACAAACACATGTCACTATGTAATGTCAAATGAAATGTAAGACTAAACTGAATGAATGAAATGAAATGTGAAAATGTAATGTCAAATGTCAAAAACAAACCAGGTTAATTACATAGCTTGACCAAATGTAAAGATTTACATTTTATTTACATTATTAGAAAAAAATTTAACGGGCATTTTTGTTTCCTTTTTTGTTGCCTGTGATATTCAGTATTATTTAGGAGCACCTCACAGCCAGCATTTAACGTGACAGCTGTGTGTGTGTGTGTGTGTGTGTAAGTTCAAATGAGACACGATGAGAAGGAAATCAATGTTGAGCTGATTGTAAGAGGATATGTGAGGACTAAAATCTGACTTAGAACTGACCTTGGCTAAAGTAGACAAGGAAAGACGCATGCAAAACCAACAACATTCACTTAAAATATGTAAATATAGTTAAAAAATTATTCATGATAATAATAGAAAACACAGAAATGCTAGTTATTTGCATATAAATAATATTAAATTTCACTATGAAGTGAACACCTCACAGAGATGGCATCTCAAGATGAGGTCATTGAAAAAGGAGAAGAAAGTGCTCCAAGAGTCATCATCAAACACTTCAAACAGTGGCAACAACAATAAACAGTTAAAATCTAGACTTGGCCAAGATTCTAATAGTAACTCTTCAGTAAATCTGCACACATGCTTTTATTCACAGTAGGTGTCTCTGCCATCTTGTTTATTGGCACAGGACTTATTTTGGGTCATATCCCAGATGGTATGATTTTCCTGTCCATTTCAAGGTGATACAGTACCCTGTCAACTTTTATGGAATGGCGCTCAGCCTTAATTTTAAATCAGAAACCTGAGACGGTGGTAGGATGGTCCACTGGTCTGGATGTTTGAGTCCTTGTTGAGCTGTAATTGTAGATGTGAATGTTCCAGGCGATTTGCAGCTGTATGCCAGTGACATTTGCATGCTTCCTCAAAGCTAGTCATTTCAAAGTAATGTGTTATACAGGCAGCACTAATTTAATGAAGTACATTTTGAACAGACATGTTGAAAGTATGATATAGATTCTAGAAGATGGTGAATGTGGTTTTCCATTTCATTTTGAGTCTAGCAAGTTAAATCTAACCAGTTACAACAAACAGGTTTATTGATAATTCAACTAAATAATGCAAGATAGCCTAAGTAATTCATTGTAATTACTTAGTAATGGGTAGAAGAGGAAAATAATATGCAGATAAAAATGAATAGGTCCAATTAAGCCGGACTCAAATCAGCTTTAATATGCTTTAATGACATGGTAAATAATCAACACATTTAAGAACTCATTGAATCAAGGATATCTGTTATGCATTACTCTTGACTCTAAACAAACATATTTATGTTACTTATAATTTGCCTAATTTTATATGGTAGATAGAAGTTCAAAAACAACATAGAATTATTTGTATCAACACAATACAGCCATTATAATACCTATAAGTCTTACGTCATTTCTTCAGTGTTGTTCCCTCCCCTGCTTAAATGAGGCACAGCTCACTACATTTTCCTAACACTATCCTTTTTGCCTTTTTTACCAACAGCCTTTCCCTTTCCTGGATCACCTATTTCTTCACCTTGACCTTTCTGCTTTTGCAGCTGGGCAGTTTGGACCCGCTCAATCAGGGAGAAGTAGTCCTCATCTGGGCTGGTCACATGTTTCTTCTGCTCAGCCTGCTGAGCACACACAGGTGCAGGACTTATCTTATTGCCTACACCTTGTTTAGGAGAAGAAGGTCTTGACCGAACATTCCTGGAGCTTGTGTGGCTTGGGGAGCAGGGCCTGTAGTTGGGGCCATGTTTCAGGACCTGCTTCAGATTGAGGGAGAGGGGTTTGCCAGGTGACGTGCTTAGAGGCACCATACAGTTCTCTCCTGGGACTCCAAAAGTCAGACAGACTTCTGGGAATTTTTCGACTTTTCTGACATTCTTATGTCCCTTTGACAGATAAACAGAACGCAGCATTACACTTTCAGATGCAAACTAACGTAACTAACTTTTTTTTGTTAAACATGCTCCTGAAATTATTTGGCTGTGGCATACCTGTTGTGGTGTGAAGCTCATAGATACTCTTACCGTCATCTGCATAGAAACAATGTTCCATTTTTGTCTTGAAAGTGTTTTTTTATATTATGATTTCAAAAAGCAGAATGGTGAAATATATAATAAGTATAATGAGTTAAATGTCACAACAAATAACAGTACCAAACCTTTACCTGAGATGGGGCATGTTGCGCCTTTTGGTATTGTGTAGAACTAAAGGAAGCAGATTTGGGTATGACTTTAGCTGAAGTCCTTAGGGTTGGGGAAGTAGGTCTAGACCAGGCTTTCCTTGATGTGTCCGGTGTCTCCTCTGTCAGCATGACTTGCGGTGTCATTCCCGGCATTGCAGGCAGCGTAACGCGCTGATCGTCCAGCCGCTGACCCTGACTGTGGGCAAGAAACTTGAAGAATGCGTCATTCTCAGAACCTATTATGGAGGGAGGGGATAAGAGGAGGGCAGATAAATAAAACAGTGTTCTGCTTTTTGATCGCTGAGCTTAATCTGGCCCCACTACAGCCCACAAGGTTGACAAGAACATCAGCAGCTGATCATAAATGCCTACATCTTGTTCTGACCTACTGGAAGAGTATTATTATTATATCTGAAAAGTGGCTAGTGTACCGCTGGGCTCTAGAGAGCAGCGTTGCTCATCCATACGTCCACGTTGAGCATGGCGCATTATGGTACGGAGCTGCTGTTGCTCAGCTGAAGAAGCTTCCTAGAAAAGAAAAGTCTCAGGTTAGCCTGGTAAAACATCCTGATTTGTTCCTTCCTGTGTGTCATTCTAGAGTCTCCATTCAAAGTTATTTGTCATAGAGGTGGGGCCAAATCATGAAAAAGGTAGTAGACCACCTTCCTCAGAACAAAACTGTGATAGTGATTTTCAAATGGTAGCAACAGGCTCTAGGTGACAAAGAGTCCCCAGGCCGTTATGTAAGGTAGAAATAGAAGCAGGATGGCTTTACCAGGCTATGAAATAATGGGTGTTGATCATATAGTGTTTAGGTGCAGGAAGTAAATGCGAGCGTGTGTTTGCGTGTGCCATGATATCTAACCTGATGGGTTTTGGTGCCTGCTGAAAATGGTTGGCCTTTTTTGCCAGAAGACGACGACTTTTGGAGTTTAGCTGTGGGATAGGTCAGACTGGGACGGCGGTTCCGCGGAGCAGACGATGTACCCATATTCTGGAGGATGTTGGGTGCAGAACACCTCTGTTCATCCATCCTGGATCCCTAATTACAACAATAGTATATTTAAATCCTGCTTGAAGGAGAGAAACATATTCTACTCATAAACAGATTTTGAGGTCAAATAAAACTTTGCATTTGTAATGTAGAAAGACATGTACAGGTAGGAAGAATCATGTATCATGCAATACATGGGACACTAACTTGTACTTTGGAAACAATGTAACACAAGTGATTAGCATCACATTCAGGAAGTGTAGATGCAGATGTAGCTCCTCCATTCTGTATTCCTGGTGATGACGGAAGAGACACCCGCTGACTGTTGGCCAACGGGCTGAAAAACCTTTCAGAATCTGGGTAAACAGTGAAATGCATAATATTAACATGATCCAACGAAATGAAAAAGTGTTTTGTTATAATTCATGAGAGATAGTCCATGAAAACCTGAAGAAGGCCAAACCTTTGGGCACTGTACTTTGAGTGGGCCTGCTTTTATTTTGTTTAGGTGATGACTGGACACTGCTGTTAAGATGTAAGACACAGCGCTGTTCATCCATTCGCCCACACTGGGCATGATGCATCAGTGCCAGAAAGCTCTCCTCCTGTTTAATGAAACATACTTTGAGGTAAATGCAAAACAGTTTTGTAGATTGTTTTAGATATTCAAAATCATGAAAAGGTAAAATAAAATAATGTTTGTGGCAGGCAGGCAGGCAGGCAAATACTCTGTATGGTACCTGATTTATGATGAGATTATCTTTGATCTTGGGTCTTTCTGTGTCTGAGCTGAGGCTGAAGGAGGCTGAACACGAAGGATCTGACTCAGAGAGGTCAATTATTTGTGAATGCTGTAGCGCTGGGCTCAAGATTTGGGGTAAGGAGCACCTTTGTTCCTCCATTCTGGACCCCTTTAAACAATGAATTGATTCAATATAATTGATCGCCACTGTTCAATTTGTACACAGGAATTTATTTAGGTCTGATGTTTCAATTAATACATGTTGAAATTGTGATATTATTGATTTATTATTCTAGCTATTTAAAAGCTATTACAAAAGTATATGAAGAAGACTGACTTGGACTTTGGAGACCATGTAACACAAGTAGCTGGAATCTCCTCCAGCTTTAGATGTGTCACCTCCATTCTTTATTCCTGGTAAAGAAGGAAGAGGTGCTCGCTGGTCATCAAGACGTCGGCTCTGAGTGTTGGCCAGAAGGTTGATGAAATTCTCAAAATCAGGGCCTGCAATAAAGAGGCAAGTAAAACAGTTATACACTTTTATATAGAGAGGCTGAAGGCTACTTTAAAGCAACACCACATTCATGTCCAAGCTCACTGTGCACAAAGTGCACAAAGACAGTCAGCTCTCAGGTATAGAACAGCATGGACTCCTTAACTGTCCTTAGATAGTCCTGTCCTTAAAGATAGATAATATTGCCTCCATTTACCTGTGGGTGGTATAATTCCAGTTGGCTTGCTTTTCATAAGGTTGGGTGTAATATAATCGGGGCAGCATAGGTCCTCTTTGGACATGTGCTGACCCTGGCTGACAACAGTCATACATTTTTTCTGCTCCGCTTGAGATTCATCCTATCAGATACAACAAAACTGTTTAGTTTTTACGTTTGCTTCTTTGTTTTATCAGCAAAAAAAAAACAATGAGAAAGAAAAGCAATATGAAATTAAACAATTGAATAACAAACCATTTTTTGACTTGAAGATGCTTGATGAAAGGAGCTTTTAGTAAGGCTGGTTGGCTTGACCTGCCTCCTATCTGTATCCAGTGTGCTCTCAGTCAGCATGATTTGAGGTGCAGATGACCTCTGTATATTTTTTCGCCAAGAGAAAACAAAAAGTCACACATTTGTATAAATCAACAAACATATAAAAAATTATATTCATAAAAGATCATCCAAACAGAAACAGTAGAAAATATACTCATTAATAACTACAGTAATTAAGTTTTTTTAAATCATTTCACAATCCCCCAAAACCATTTTGTGGTTCTCGGGAGGTCCAAACCCACAGTCTCAGAAGGTCATGTTACTTGAAGTACAGTAACAGACAGCTGCCCTATAGTTTAGCACCTGGTGGTTAAAGCCTGGTAGTGAGTCAAGTGACACACGCTGGTCATTGAGACGCTGGCCCTGAATGTTGGCCAAGACATTAAATAAGTCCTCAGTGCTGGGATCTGTGGAAGCAAGATACAAAGACTCAGTTAGTGATATTTGTATTTGGTAAAGCTAACTACATACCCATATGGTGTGTAGTGTGTAGTAGTTTTGAATTGGCAATATACGATTGATCATGATTAGATTTTTCAACTTTGAGTAAGAACTGCAAGATTAAGTGGCAACAGCCTACAGGGGTTACAGGCTACCAAAGTTGAAAATTGCTATTGGTTAATTTGAAACAACTTATTTCAAAACTACAATTTACACTATAGTTGTGGGGTCTGGCCACAGCTCTGTATTATTTGCTATTGGTGGAGCTGTTTGAGCTGCGCACTTCTGCTAAAACCAGTACTTATTTAGTAGACATAGCCTACAGTACCCTTTATGTAAAAATGCTTTTTATGCTTTACTACATTACATCAATGCATTATATTGTTTTTGAAAGTGGCTTGTCCATACCTGAAGTTGTACTGCTTATTTCTGCTGGCATAGCAGTAACACTCTCATAAGGATCCATGGTACACTGCCTCTCCTTTGTATCCCTGTTGGTCACAATTCATCATTCATAGTCAGCTGTTGAACATGAAACCAAACAGTTGATGGAGGAAAGCAACTCATCTGAAGGTTAAAAAACTAAACATTATTTCCATGACATCAATATGCAACTTGTTTTCACTAAAGGGTACAGACAAACATTACAACACCATAATACACAAGGCTTTTTTCTAATCATACCTGGGGGATGCTTCCATGTTTGTCTCCATTTCATGGTGTTATCACACAAAGACAAGAATATGTCCAGCAAGAGAGGAGTATGAAAGTTTCTGCATAATAAAAACCATCATCTGGAATTTTCCTTCAATTGCCATAATTTAAACATTGAACATGCACAGCCATCATCCAGCTTTGATATCCGTTTGAATGTACACATGTAGTGGCTTGTGAGAATTCTTTTAAAGAGACTTAAGCCCTAAAGTTGAACCCATTGCCATTAAAAGCACCCCCTCTAAATATCACCATCTGTAATCCCAGATGAAAACATAATCCCCAATTTTGAAGAGGGATGTTCTTTTCTCTACAACATAGGTACACAGGTATGCTCCCTCCTGCTGATCCAGCACTAGGGCTACACTAAAAAAATACCTTGAGTGACAATCCCTTAGAAGCAGAAGACCTGCCAGACCACAAATAAGGTAGCCATTTGAAGAGAACAGTTTATTTTATTAAATCATTTATATAGAGGACAACAAACAGAAAGCCACCACACATCTAACCTTGTCACAATGAAAGTGCACTAATGATTTACAATACTGGACTCATGATAGTTGTGGGATGGAATTTGAAGTTCTGTTGATTAAATTATGTGCAACATATGATGAATGCAATTTATGCTAGCAAAATATTATATTATGTTTAAATAATTACATCAAAATGTACATATACGGTAATCTTGATACATAACTATTACACACTTTTGACTGCAATATCATTTATAACATGGACACACTCGTACACACACGCACACACACAAAACAATTTCTAAATAGGGAGACAAATAAGTGAATAACAAATGTTTTCTTTCATGACTTAATCTAAAATGTTGACAATATTTTAAACCAGATCCTTGAACAGTATCCAATCACAAATTGAAAACTGGAAAACTTCTCCCACTGTGCTCTTCACTGACCAGGGCCTTGTCTAACTATCTGGAACCAGCACCTTGTCCAGACTCTTCAGGTCATTAAGGAAGCAAGTAGGGGTCAAGATGTGAGAGGAGCCTGTCAAAAATAAATAATGCCTTTATAACGCCATTCAAGAGAGTGCATGGTAATTTTATTACATGCTAAACTACAAAAGGAAGCCCAAATACTAACCAATTAGCACTTCCCATTTTCCATCAGTTGCCCGGGTAACCTCATATGCGGAACGCATCTCTGAGTGTGACACACCACCAATGACAAAGATGATGAGCCGAGGGCCAGAACGATATTCTGTTGGGGATTTGTTTTTGTGCCAATGTCCAAACCGTGCACTGCTGTAGAGTGGAACAGAAATATTACTACTTACAGTCTGTATGATATATATTAAGGTGTACCAATATAAGCAACATGTAATGTATTGTAGCAGTAACCAAGCCAAGTGTACCATACCTCTAGCATAACACAGCTGTTAAATTTACCAAAGTAAATGTTGACATTAACAACTACTCAGATTTAAAACGTCAAGTTATTTACCCTAATGCATGATGCATTAGTAAAGACAGATTATAAAGTCAGCTGTGAGGTTCATGAAAATGGTTTAAAAGCAGTAATACAATCACATTACGGTACGAGCCAAAACTGGCTCAATTTCTCCTTTTCACCTCCAACTCATTTTGGTGAAGGCTTGATTATGTTAGCATGAGATAAAAGCTTTTATGTTGTAATAGTAATCCATCTGCTCACCACTAGATTAGATGTGCATTGCTTTTAAAACAACATTTTGATATATTAACTTTATGAATTGGGGAAAAGAAAGTTGCACAAAAGTGTAAAGAATTATTATGCCACACTGATCATATAATTAACATTGCTCACACAACCCTGTAAATATGAAGAAGTCATAAAACATCACTATTTTCCATCCTACCCACCTGACTGAAGTCTGAGATGTATCAATGGTAGGAGAGTTTCCATGGAAAGGCCAATGCACTTTGTCCAATTTATCGTCTATGGCATACTGGAAACCAAGAAACCGATTCGGAAATGATAATTTAGCTAAACAACATACTCCAAGTTATTCTGAAAAAGTATCATTCACAAAAAGAGTGGCTAATATCTTGCGAACATTAACACCATCTTACCTCCATGATGTCCTTTATGACGGGAGTCCACCTAGAGAGCTGATAGGTGCTTTCTGTGCGCTCTTTCCTCTCTGCCAGTGCCTTTCCAGCATTGGTCCCCTTACAGAACAAAAACCTTTGCAAAACAAATTCTCACTATACAGAAGACATACATATAATGATAGTAAGAAAAGTTTTACCCCTGATATAATGTTACAGCCCAGGTGCTGCAAGTTGGTGATGATGTTGCTGTCGGCCTGTATGTTTGCATGTTGGATGAGCTTGTTCAGGTTCTCCTCTCCAATACCTACACAGACAGAGCCACATAACATAACAATTGTTAAAACTATAAAAGGACATTTTCTTGGGAAGGGGGATACAAATGCATAAACATTTTAGCCATGTTTTTTTAATAGGGCAGTGCTAGGTGGTTGCTATGATGATCTGGTGGTCACTAAGAATTTGCTAGGGTGTACAGTGTTTGCTAGGGCATTGCTAGGTGGTTGCAAAGATGTTCTGAGTGCCCAAGCCACTTGACTCAGGACAAGTGACCCTCTATACCAATTCCACACCCACTCATATTGGAATGCCTTAAGTGTGAATGTTCTGCCATCCATTCAAAGCGTACCCTTCTTCTTGTGGAAGATGTATAACATTATGATGCGTATCTTGTCATATGCGGCAATTTCATTGTCCAGGAGAATAGGGACAATGCTCTTCATGGCATCTTTTAGAGCTTCTCCTTGAGCATCTGACCCCATTGCCAAGTCCTGTGAACACACCAGTATTTGACCAGCGTTAGGTTTTAATGAAGGACTGAGAGTATAACCATTTTATGACGTTGATCAATATATATATTTTGTTTTCTTAAAACATTTTGGATACACGGATGGTCTCTGTGTGAGTGGGCTGAACTGACAAGGAGCAGCCAATCACAACAATTTAACAACTAGATCATTAGAAAATACCTGGAAATGCATGTCAACATTTACTTATGCAACTAAATCCTCTTTGATACAGCTATAAACACACAGTTACATAACACAATGCAGAACATTTAGACAAGAACAGCTGACAGTAGAGCTATGATGGTCTGGACAAGGCCATCCACCTCTGAGCCAAACCATGCACAAAACAATTAAAGAGGCAGCTTACAGGCATACCGTGAGCCATTAGCGTTATGGGGGGAATTGTTCACATAAATACCCTGTTAACACTTCTGTCTTACAATAGCAACCACATCATGGAAAGCCCATCCCTTCTTATGCACCAGTGTTTTGTGATACACTCATAAACACATACTCGGCAGACAAATAGGAGTGCTGCATCCAGACAATTTAGTAGGGCTTAGGTTATGCCATTATCTCCTGCTCTTGTTGATTGAGGGAACTTGGAGTGGTGTGTGTGTTACAAGCGTTTACTTTCAGCTATGACATCAGTTTCAATGTAATACTGCACATAGTGTACACTGATCTACATTTCCTATTTTATGCAATACTACCATTGAGACTGCCATCATTTAGAATGCCTCTGGCCATTTTCCATAGAAACTATTAATAGAGCAGTCACCTCAACATCTACCATATTTAGAGTACAGGGGTATCATTTATTAGCAGACAGAAACTAAGACAGCTTCTCTCATATGGGGGACTAGTACCCCTATAGGTACTTACAGGTACTACAGGGGCTAAAGAATAGTGTAAATCTAAAAATTGCTAAAAGAGTAGTCCTAGTGATAGTTATCATAATGATACTGATAGCTATTAGATGTGTATGCTCCTGGAGTGATCAAAGGTGATGGTAGTTTAGATTTCTGCTTTAGTTCAAAGAAAAAAACATTGTCTACTATGGATTTCTGCTTAGGTTGTACAGTTGGCAACAGTACTAACCTGTTCCACCTCACAAAGCTTAGTCAGAGAAGCCTTGAATTTCTTCATACAGGCATCTGCAAGGTGTAAGTGAGTGCCGTACTGTAAATAAAGGAGAGAAGGTTCATTAATGTTCAGTTTACAGCCATGTATGCACAAGGTCAGATATGTATGTGACAAACAAACAATTCATGCTGCTTTCGAAGGGTCATTAATACCAGGCTTAGCTCCTTTTGATACTGAGGCATCTTCTTTAACATCAATGAGAGGTCTTTGATGTTGGCCTGAAAAACAAGACATCAACACAGAGCCTATTGGTGTCCTTGTCTGCATGTTAAGCTCCACATACCACCCAACACTACCCTGGCTGTCAGCAGGGAAAACAGCGACTTGCACTTGGTGCAAGTAATCTATGCTGTGCAGGGTTGAATGTTAGCATTTGACAGACGTTGCCCTGCCAACTAACACAGAACTCAGCATGCTAATTCAATATTTTGATTTAGCAGCAGGCAGTCTGGCTTGGCCAGGTATGATGTAAATTTAAAATAAAAAGAACAGAACAAATAGAAGAGCAACACCTCCTCTTCTTTTCAAAGCAACACAGGTTGTCAAGTGGTTTATTATCATGCATGCCCAAAAGAGTGATGCAAATTAGGCCTACAGAAAGACCCTGCAGCACCAAAACTACTACATTGTCATTCATAAAAGGACACAGAGGTAGACACATACAATTCCCACTGGCCACTTGGGTCACCAAGCCAGTAAGATAATTGTGGCCACTAAAAATACAATGGTGAAACTAGATCTCATTAACCCAATGCATTCCGACAATGTATATCAATAGTTTCATTTTAGGCAATTAGTTCTGCATATAGTGCATGGGAAACAGTATGTGGTAACCTGCAATATACAAAATGTCAAGGTGGCTACTCATGGGCACTCACCCAGCAATGCCTACCCCTGTAAGTATACACCAAATAATGTACGCATACATAAAAGACACTTACATTATCAGTGACCATCCTCTTACTTTCACAGAAAGTGCTAAGAAGTTCGTTCACTTTCCTGTAATGAGAATGAGTTTAGCAAGTTTTTAGCATGTTGCCTTGAAGTGTGTCAATATCACTCATAAAACGATGGTTTGATAGGTTTGATAACAAGTTGGCAATGTTATAACTCCTTCCCCTAAAGTCTAATTTAAGAAAACAGAAATGATGCCACTGTTCCATACCCTCACATTTAATTGTGAAGGGAGATCAGAATTTTGTTAATTAAGCCGTTATATTGTAACTTGGCTAAAAATATGACATTTATAAAATGGGAGGAATAACAGAATGGCCTAGAATGCATAGCCTATTGGATTATATGCAGGGTTAACTGTGACACTTACTTGCTGACATCAGCTATGTGCATGTGTCTGAGCTGAACCCACAGCTCATCATCTTCATCCAATAAGACCTCCCTCTCTTTTGAATCTCCAATGCCAGTAGTCTGATACCTACAGCAGAGGGAACAGTAAAAAATTAAAGAAGTTGTGTAAGAAGCAATCAACAAATGCAATGACAATATCCTGTATGGTTATCAGAGTAGGTAATCAATCTCAGGCATGTACTCACTTATAGATGTCTTGTTTGATATCCAACAAGTCATAGGCCATGGCCTGTAAGGTCAACTCATGCAGAATGGGTGAGATGGGGTCATAGCCACGATCAACAATAAGTAATTGGGATCGTGCCTTATCAGGACCCTAAAAGTAGATTGTAACCAAGTATTTCACTTTATGTCAATGACTAAGCATGGACACACCATATATATCCAGCGATTAAACATGATCATCCATCAGGGTTTGAAACCTTTTAAGCAATAAGACTATATGGACATCTACAAACAAATCTTGAGATACAGTACAAACACTGTGAAGAGAAACAGGAAGTTTGAAACAGAGATGTAGAAAAGGGTGAAAATACATGCCTTTTGAGATGCATCTCAGACACAAGGAAATGTCAGCTAGGAGAGCAGCAGCAAGCAAGGTCCAAGCAAAGAGTGAGGAAAGGTTTTCTAGAAATAAAATCCAGAAACCACAGAAATGCCCAGAAACCATTAAAATGTATGGAGCTTCACCACTGATTTGCCCAAGAATTAAAAAAGAGGAAAAAAGTTAATTAATATTCTTTGGAAAAATACTGTTAAATACAGTAGAATAAAAATAAATAGTTTGGATGACTTGGTGATATTAGTGTTAGCCCCCTCACCTCTCCCATAATAGGGTTGTCAGCCTTATGAGCGTCAAGGCACCGGCACACCTCAGCAGCCAGAACTGCATTCTCCTCCGGGCCCCTGGGAGGCAGAAAGGTGTGTTGAACAAAGCAGTTCATTCAGGGATGGGCATTTAGAGTGACTTCCAACATGTCAAAACACTAGAACTTAATAAAAATAAACATTACGACATGTTACGGAACTTTTGTAAATAGCTTTATTTACGGTACTAAATTTAAGAAACGGGCTTAATTTTTGCCCTTCATTTCCGTCTTCAGATGCTTAGAATTTGCAGCGTGATGTAGTTACTCAAAACATTATCTATCCAACCATACACGTAATAAATGTAGGTATATATGTATGTATGTATTACAAGTATCTGAGATCTCACTGACTCGTCGCTATCCTAAATACAAACAAACAATGGAGGCATTTTTACTTGCGGTAGCGGACAGCTGGATACTCCTTCAGTGTGTCACAGAGAGTGGCAATCTGCTCAGCCAGATTCTCTATCATTTTGTTCTTGTCTTTAGGTGCAACAGGACTGTAGAACAAGTGTGTGGAGGTGGGATCATCCAGCGAGTACACCTGTGTGTGTGGGGGGATGGGGGGGGGGTTAAATTAGGTTTTAAAGTCATAATATGCTTTAAATAAGTGATTTTCAATGTCAGTAGGGACCCCATCACCCCACAATGCATTACTGTATCATTTGAGGGGGCAGACTGGATTCAATATTTTGTTAAGAAAAAAAATACAAGTTCAATAAAAAAGGATAAAATAAAAGGATGCTTGTATTGTATTATTATTATTATTATTATGCAATGTGGATCTTTGTGTTGTGTCCCATTGTTGTTGTAATTGTCTTGTGCTGTTAATAATAATAATAATAATAATAATAATAATAATAATAATAATAATAATTCTTAAAGTATGCATTTCTACAGTGTTGTAAATGTGTAATTAATTCATGTTAAACTTTTTGATTGTTTGCAACCCTTTTTAGTGGGCGTGACCGTGCGACTCAAAGTTCAAACACCACTTTCCCCGAGAATTCATAAATATATTAAACACATTAGAGCATTTTACGTTAATCAGACTATGCATGGCTAAATGGAAATAGAAGTATTAGTGGAATAGTAATTTTCATTTGCCATGAAAACAGCTTAGGAATATTAATATTTTCTGCAAAAAAAACAACAAAAATACTGAATATTTTGTGCATGTAAACGGTCACTGAGAAGTTCCAACCTGAGACTCATACGGCAGGAAAGCAACATTAATCTCTTTCAAAGTCTTGATGACTTTGGCCACTCGAGCTCTCCCAAGTTCAGCAAAGAGACCATCTGGACAGGCTGTACAAGTGGAGAACAAAACAAACAAACCATTAGATCTACTGTAGGTCAGCAATGCCACACAAATGTTTAGTTCATCTTTACATTATGTACATAATAAATCTTACTGTCAGTGAAGAAGATATGCGCTGCTTTGTAGGTGAAGGCAACATCTTTGAAGTCACCAATCACAGCATGAACTGACTAAAGGAGTGACAAGGATTATGCACAAATACAGTAGATTAGCTTTCTATTCTAATGGTTTGACTGTAAAAGGCTCACATTTTACCTTCTCCACTGGTGAAATCAAATAAATAGCCTCCAGACTTGAGATTGGCTCCCTGCGTTTATTAATGTCCTCGACAACTGTGAGAAGGGTAAGAAAAAGGAATAACATTTTATTCAAACTGTATGACTTCCTTACACATTGGGACTTAAAACCAATAACTGAGACATCAATATTGCTGCATAAATACCTGTACATGCAGCAATGCATTATACGGAATCATCACACTACAAGTTCTGGATTGTGATTTGGAATCATCCTTAAATCATTCAGTTTTAACTTTGTTCCAATGAAAATACAGATTCTAAAGTTAAAATATAGTGTGCAGCCACATATTCACCACCTAGATACTTACTGGTCACTCCTTCTGCCAAGATATCAGACATTTTGCAGCAAGATGATAGAATCCGCATGCTGATGTGATCCACAATAAGGACCTGGAAAAAGACAAGGTAAGCATTGGTTATCAAAGTAATCCAGTGAGAATGTCAAGAAAGGACTCTTAAACAGCAAATAGTACCTTCCATTCTCCATCCTTCTTCACACTTTTGATGACTCCGTTTAGGATTTCTGTGAAGGAACAGACATGCGAGAATGGATAAAATATAAAACAAATCAAAGAGAAATTATTTGGTTTGATCAAAGGAACTGTGATATCATAATGTGAAGACATGTTTCATGGACAGTGCTTTAAAAATCTTGTTAAAAGAAAGTACAATGTGAAATTAAATTGAAGAAATTGGCCTAATGTGAACTTCCTTGTTGAGTAAGTATACCCATTGCAATTACATAATGAGTTTGCTTCATAGTTAAAGAAACACATTGGCATTATCCCTGCCCATTAAAGAGATTAAGGCCCTGCCCATTCAAGGGATTATTGACTGAATATACTGTATGGTTGCACAGCTGCTCATAAGCATTACAGAAACCTCTTTGTGACCTGACAAAAATATGGCTCACATCAACCCACCTCAGTAGAGTTAGAATCATTTTTATTAATGTCCATTGTTTATGTGTGTGACACAGCCATTGTGATATGGTACTTCAATCATGATACTTGAAGAGGGATTGTGTGAGAAGCTAGGTATAGGTTCAAGTATTTAGATTGACGTTGTTATTACCTGTGTTTATTACCCCCAACATTTTTGCCAATGATTACCTTCGTCCCAGTGTAAAAACATTTTCAAATGAAACGCGGAAGGGTCTTACCTTTATAACAAAGTTTACAGTGTATGCGAATGTTATAATCTGCTTATTCTTGAAAGTCATAAAGTTGACTACTATGTTAAATAAGTATCAGCTACCAAACTTTCCATTAAGAAATGCTGGACTGTCAACAAAGGAAATTAAAACAAGAACACTAAAGTGAACATAAATGACAAAATGCTAAATGCATTCTACTAGTTTACCTAGACCTATGACAGACTCAGACTACAATAGAAAAAGTAAGTTAGGAGGAGCTGTCCATTTAACATTAACGAAAGATACATAAAGATGTCGAACCACACTTCCTCTAAAAAAGCAATGATACAATCACAGTACAGTAGCCCAACTTCCTTGAGATAGGCTACTTATTGTTAACATATTAATTACATTAAAATAAACACCGTTAAACAACCAAATATGGCAATGATAGTTTTTTAGATATAGACGATAGTTTAAAACAACGCTGAACCTTTTTAACAGTATGATGTTTATACAACGTTAGCATGTTTGCTAGGGAGGAGGAAGAAATCACTTTAGGCGACCGACCTCCGTTCAGTTTGATGTTTTCAATATTTGGATTGTAGAAAGAAATTTAAAAAAAAACGTATTAGTCCATTGACTTAAACAATTTTACGTTTGCAAGTAAATAACTTACTTTCGCCAACCACTGCCTTCAGCCCACTCGGTGCCATCTTGACCAGGTTGTTACTTCCGTGTTATTTCTTTTCTATTCAATAACGTTTTGAAAGCAAAACAATGCAACCCAGTGTCCAAATCAAGTATTGCAAGTGAACACAATTGTATATTATTCATTTCAAGTTAGTTTTTGTCCAAAGAAATCTTTATTTGAAATAAAAAAGTGATATTCTTTCAAAACCTAACTGGTCCATATGTTCTTTGGTTCTCTGCACCATATCCACAGTGGTTGACTAAAGAAAATGAAGCTGCAGAAGCTGTTGGGTATCAAATTTTTGCCTTCTATCAGGATAAACTGTGTAACTGTGAAATACTATCTAGACTAAAGCATCATATTCTTGAAAATGTGCTCTGATGTTCATATAGTCCACACAATATATTAAGTTATGGAAAGCATCAGAATAGACATAAGATTTGCTATATGCTGAAATGTATTCATCAAGTGTTTACCTTTATGACAAACAAGAAGTGTGTTGTTAACACTGCTCAATGTTTATTATACAGGAGTGTGCCAAAAGATCCATATAAAATAAAAACACCTATAAAAATCTAATTTACATCAACTCATATTCTTTGGCTAGAACGCATGGTTGATTATTATTAGTATATTATTTTACCTTCCTTTAAAAAGGTAACCCGAGCATTGTTAGAAAGAACATCTGACTAATAGCCTCATTAGTCATATATAATTTAATGAGTGGCTTCCACACACTGATTCCATCCCATCCGGTACCACACAGCCTGCGCCATAGTATTAAAGTAACCCACTAATAAACACTTTGTTTTCAACAGGAAAATAAATACATGTCATACAGGGCATCAGCTCAGTGAACCTATGTTTGCTCAACACTCATAAAACTGCATTAAAAAGTAAGGCCAATCAGGTAAGATATAACATTACATATCATATCAAAGACAAACGTATTTCTTAACACTCAAAACAATGAGTTAAACAATGCTTACAAAAATAAATCCTGGAACACCCAATACATCCATCCATAGGGCTTATGATTAGGTAATTAAAAATATGTCTTCATCCACCTTCAGTCCAACCTGCTCTCCTGCGTAACATTGGATTTGAACAGATCCTTCCACATGCTCTGGTGACAGTTTCTCTTAGTTTTCAATTCTCTGATGGCATGGCCACCTCATTTAACAGTCGCTTTTCCTTGCGCCTTCGCATTCGCTCTTTAAAATCCTCCAACTCTTTCCTCTGTTTAACAAATGAAATTAAATGTAAACATAAATAATACAGGGAAATAAAAAGAATCCAGTATGATTGATAGTTTATTGTAAATGAGCCCTCTTTTCCAAATAGTTAGCCTAAATAAATGACAAAACAGAGTTGCAGGGGGGGAATAATTAAATACAATAAAAAAATCAATATAAAAGAGGATATTCCCATACAGAATGTATAATTTATCCTTATGAATATGCAGCAGCAAAACTTCAAAAGAAATGTATTCAAGTTCTGCTCAGTGCACTTACTTGTATCTGCTCATCAGGGGGAAAGATCTCCCTCTGGACGTCAAGAAGTATCACCATAGCGGGAAGAAACAATTATATTAATGCCAAACGAACATTCTATGGCATTGGACTGATAATACATACACACCATGTGACAATGTGTCTAGCTATAAAGCCAGCAATAATGTGTATTTCATGAACAGCACATCACCAACCTTTCGTTTCACTATGTATTCTTCAAAATATTCTGCCTGATTTGAGATCCAGAACATGGTCACAGGAAAGGACAGATACAGCATCATCTGTTCAATAGAGAATATAGCACCGCGGTAAATGGAGAGCATATAACTACATATCCATGGGATGGACTGGATGCTAGATGTATCAAAACAGCACCTAGAGCTATGATGCTAATGCTAATTAGATAAAAAAAACGCCATACAATATGTTTTCCTGCCAACCGGAGCTGAGCTACCGGTACTATGCTGTAATTGTTGAGAGATAACATGTCACCGTGTATTTTGCTTAGTTATACTTACCCGAAATACTTCTATTTTAACACCCATATTACTAGTAGGCAACTTCAACCTTCACAATGCTTCCGGAATATAGACCGTACCAGGAGATGACGTTACAGCCTAATGTCCAATCCAGTCCATTCAGTGATCGAATTATTATTATTCTAACTTGCATGCTTGCAAAGTAATACATATATACATACATATATATATATATATATATATATATATATATACATTATGTTATGGTGCTATTGTGCATAGTTTGTTGGAACTAAATTATTGTAAATTCACTATTTAAACTACTAGATGCACGTTCGGCTACGCTACACGATTAGCTTTTTACCTTTAAAATTCTGTCAGCCTCATTCCCAATGTTCACTTCACTGTACTAGAGACAATCGAGTAATTGGCTCGCCTTTTCACTGGGCAATGTTAAAATAGCTTAGTAACAGCTAATGTGGCATTTGTCGCTGTGGAATATAGGGCGTAATACTAGCAGAGACACTAACGACGTTGGTCCTACTTTCTTTGAACATTAATCCCAAATCATAAAACTGATAGCATAATAGAGCATCTGAGAGTTGGTTTGACATTTTTGTCCACAGCGAGGCGCTGTACCCATGCCATTAGATCAGGATTTTGATTTGATTTTCTGGAGCAATAAGTCATTTCACACTATGTTCTATTTTACAAACGTCAAATGTCCTGCGTTTGCATCTCAGTCAATCAAGAACAGATCATGAAATAATACCCGTTTCATCTAAACCATTGTTTAGATCAAGATGTGGATCCCTATGCCTATTGCCTCAAAAGTTGCCCATGTGTTAAGGGATTACGTTTTGTACGTTACATCTGCGCGTGACGTCACCGACAACGAGAGGTGTTCAGGATCCTTGGAAAGAAAGATCCCGCGCGCCCTGACAACCTAATAAACCAAGGTAAACCTTGTCGTTTCGAACAACAAATTGCTAGCCATATTGTCTCTGCGATCGCTATGACTAGACCGTGGTATACACCTGTACCAGTCTAATGGCTTGAGAGGTCGCAATATTTGGCGGTGCCAATTGAGACTGTTCACTTGAACGACGGCCTTGTTCACGTTAGCTCTCCGGCTAAGGCTAGTCGGCAGTTGTCTATCAAAAGACACAATAATAGCGCCTACGATGCTCGTGCAGCTCACATCTTGTGCATATTTCGACCACAGTTGCCCGAATGTGCATGGGAAACGGCCAGCAAGCGTGTTTTCGATGAACACCGTGCTAACCATCTTGTGCTAGGTTGCTAGTCGACTGTCTTGTGTTGTGGAAGATTGTACGCCGTCACAGTGATGATGGCGCACACTCAGTAGGGCTCTGTCTATTTTCTGGCAATATAATCATGGGGAATAATAATACATCGCCAACAAACACGCCTGGTCATTGCCAACTCTGTTGCCACGATCGTGAAACTTAATATGTGCATGTCATTGTAACCGTTTCATTTACATACGGCCCTGACGTTTATGACGAAACCTTTCCCGACCGGAGGTAGCCAGAAAATACCCTGTGTCCTGTGTGGCCCATGATCTTGGGGGGTTTTTTTGTGTGTCGATGCTCACATGCCAACAGGAACCTTTCTGTCGTTATTAAATTGTTTCTCTAGATTGTAATAAATCGTATTACGAGAAGATGTGTTTGTGTTACTATACTGCTACCTGAATGCTCAGACAAAGAATTAGTATTGGTTTCTCAGATTACAGTATGAGAGTTCATATTGTTTAGACAACACTAAACCATATGTATTCTTTTCTGAAACAATGGTTGGTTTATTGTTGAGACACGTGTGCGTCTTTGTTTTCAATAGTTGACAAAAGGCAAAAGATGTTACAGATTGTCGATATTGCAACGCTCTGGTCTACCAGGTATTGACACTAGTCATCTCCTGGTCACGTGCATGTCTTGATGTGATTTCAGTCGTTTCCTTT
>JAODUG010021166.1:0-21443 GCA_027564795.1 Aphredoderus sayanus
ATCTATTAAACTAGGCTACTGTAATTATGTATAAAAGTTGTTTTTTTATATGTTTATATGTTTTAGTTGTATGGCTTATTTATCATGGCAGGTTGGTTATTCACTATGCTTGCAACGATTTATTAAAGCATTTGGCATGATTTGTATTTTTATTAAACACCATGACGAGTGCGAAATAAAATTGCATTTGCAAATCTTCATTGATGCGACTATGAACCTCAAATTTACAACCATTCAAAACAAGCGTAATAGGCAGTGTGGTAACTCATCATAGTCCATGATAAACATCATTCATTGCTCATTTCCGGATGTTTCTGACAGCCTTGTGAAATGGTAGCTTGTAGCTCAAACTATTTATAGCCTGTTAGACAGGTTTTTTTACACAGATGAAAATGACATATTTACGGCACTTTTAACATCACGTTTCAATTACCGGTGTATTGATGTACATTTTGTGTTAGGATGTCAGCTGAACCGATACAACTATTAGTCTGATGGACTGATATCAAAATTGTTGTTGAATTTTGGTTGGATGAGTAGCAATAATATCCTAATACGTTAGGCTATTCTATCAAAACAATAGAAAATATAGGCTTCACCAAAGTTGCTTTTAAGATGTGACTTTTTTGTGTTTATTTTATATTATGTTTCTTAAAAAATCTGAGAATGCTATATTCTTAGATTAAATGGTTACTTAAAGAACATAGGGTGGTTAAAGACAGGTTAGACTGCTTTCACTCGTGATACGTTCTTGAATATTTGTGGGTGAGGCTCCAGTCTAGAAAGTGCGTACAGTCTATGGTGACTAGCGCACCTGTTTCCAAGCATCAGGAGACAACAGTCTTACGTCGCAATACCAGATAAAGTAAGTTTATTGACTTTCACGTAATGTATTGCAATTATTTGACTGAATGTAATAGCTTAGTAAAATATGTGCGCGTAATATCAGATTAAAAGGCAAAAATTAAATTTTGATTGTTACTTTTATGCTTACATGTGATGGGCAGCTATAGGCTACTTAAAAACAACAAAAACATACAGTAGCTTAATGTTATGAAAATCTCAGAGAAATTTAGAAATGCTAAACAAATAAACATGGCAAATGAATTACATTATTTGATCCCACTTCAAAATATAATTTTAGAAAATAACTATTCTGTAGGCTTAACACTGCTGTTTTATGGAAAAATTAGCCACTTGCAATTCCAACTGTATGCTTAGCCTTCTAACATTAGTTGCAGCAAAGCGATTAGCATCTTATATGGAATGATTATGTAGATTTACATATACATTATCAGATACGTTTTCTTTGGCTATGGATATTTACAGTATATTGATGAGCAGCAACAGTCAAATTCAACATCATGCTCAATAAGGTGTATTCAAACTTGTGTATACTGGTTTGGAGGTAGTCCCTTCTTTTGTTTTTACTGAAAATAAAACAAAATCTACAAGTAGAAACTGAACTGAACTGAGAAGCCTCTGTTTTAATTTGGTATTTTAATGTAGTTTAAATAGTTGTATTAAATAGTAGTTAATAATAGCTGTAAAAATAATGGTTATTTCTAAAATGTGTGCCACATTTTCCTTTTAACTTTTCACATAGTTCAAATGTTTATGATCACCTGAAACTCTGTATTTCTTGCAGAATCTCCAACTTAAATATAGTCTACTGCTATCCAGGCTGGCCACAGGATGCCATCGTACAAATTTAGCCCTCCGCCGTACCAACCAGGTGGCCACAGAAACTACCAGTAAGTAAATGATCATAGTGCATCATCAATCATTAATCTACTACTATAGATGCAGTATACAGTAGGCCTACTAACCCAGTTGTTTCAGTATGGGTTGGATGCACTCATGGGGTCTCTGGATAGTTGAAAGGGGATTTGCACATCAAATAAATAAACTGTGAAATTTAAAAAAACAAGTATTATTTCTCTGTGTGATAATTAATTAATGCACAAATGATAATAGCTGGCCATGCTCTCTGTCTTCGTGCTCTAGCCATAGCTCCAGACATCGGCACAGTGAGCATGTGTCCATGCCGTCCTACTACCATGAGGAACAGCTGCTTCACTTCTACCGCTGGACGTCCCCGCCTGGCGTGATGAAGATCTTGAGCATCATCATTGTCATCTTGTGTGTGGCCATATTTGCCTGTATCGCGTCCACACTGGCCTGGGACTACGAAATGGACATGATGGGAATGGGAGGAATGGGCGTAGGATCGATGATGGGTTATGGCGGCAGCTCGTACGGCAGCTCGTACGGCAGTGGGATAAGTGGCGGTGGCTCCGGTAGTATGTACAGTGGCGGAACATACTTGGATCCCAGAGCCGGCAAAGGCTTCATGATCGCCATTGCTGGCATCACTTTCATCGCTGTGCTGATCATCTTTATTGTGGTTGTGTCACGGCAAAACCTCGCCCAGTCCATAAAGTTCTACCTCGCCAGCATCATCATCTGTGCCATTCTGGCCTTCTTCATGTTCATAGCCACCATCGTGTACATGGTGGCAGTGAATCCCACAGGCCAGTCTTCAAGCTCTGTCGTATACAACCAGGTCAGGCAGCTGTGTGCTCAGTATGAGAACCAGAACCAGGCCCAGGGAATCTTCCTCAACCAGTACCTCTACCACTACTGCGTGGTGGAGCCACAGGAGGTAGGTTCTAACTGCAGGTACTGCATGAGAGGGCTTCTGTGGGAGTTCTGCAGTTCAATGCCCTGAACACATAAAATTAGAAAAGAAATTATATATAATCTGTTTGAATTTTAATTTTTTAACAATAACCTCCTTCCTACATACGAGGGGCATAGCATTACATTAGATATTATTGGGAGATGTGAAAATGATGGGCCAAACTCATGCACTAAAGATTTAAACAATGTGTCACATGACCAACTATGCCCACCTGTCTTCTCTCTGCAGGCCATAGCCATTGTTCTGGGCTTTGTAGTGTTGGTGGGCTTGATCATCCTGCTGGTATTTGCAGTCAAGACGCGTTCCCAGATGCGGCGCTGGGGCCCGGAACGCATCCTCTGGGAAGAGGTCAAGCCTCAAGTGAAGGTCCTCAGCAGTGGCTTCCCCAACAGCGTCGGAGAATGGGTGCGTGGGGTGTGCTTGCCTGCAGCAGTAATACTGTTAGTGTGGATTGAGGACAGAAAGTCACAATTGACTGACAGTCTCTGGGACTAGTTACAATTCAAAACTTTTTATATCAATTCTATAATAACCAAGGATGATGTTGATGGTGTGTGTGTGTGTGTGTGTGTGTGTGTGTGTGTGTGTGTGTGTGGCTCTGGGTCTGCTAGCTGTCTCTATTTGAAGTGGTGGGGGATGGGCAGATGTGATGGAAACATTTCAATTCTAGTATCTGGGTGTGTCCTCCCAATACTTTCTATTTGCTCTGTGATGTCTTGCTCTTGTCAACATGTTGCAAAGAATTTGCTCCTTGGCTAAATAATATTTATTTATTTTTACTAACAGTATATTTGTCAATTATTTACACTAGCTATGTTATATTTGTAATATTCTAGTCATGTCTGGCTACGTCACAAATGCCCCATGCAAAAGTGTTTCCTGTTCTCTAACGTGACAGTATCGATGCGTTGTACCATTACGTTGCAAACCGGTTCATCCTGTACAGAAGGCACATGTTTACAATAGACATAGGTTACTTCTGCGTAACAGAGGTCAACTATCAGAGATTCGAAATGAGAGCTATGTTAAAGATGGACATTTGTTGATGAACCATAGAAACAAAAGGGAAGATTGGTATTCCATTATGGGTACCATCCTATTGAAAGGTGTTTTATAAAATGCACCAATTTGTTCCTTTTCTGCGCACTGTTTTGGTGGAAAAACCTTTGGAGGTTCAATATGCATCCCCTGTCCCCTATGAAATCTACACCTATGTGAATTTATTTAAATCTAATGTTAGGGGGCTAAAAAGTATTTCAGAAAATAATCTTTTTTTAGTAGTGCTGAAATGCATTTTAGGTGTGCTTCATCACCCCTAAAAAGAGTCTAAAATCGCCAGTGGCATATAGCCTTGGCTTTACTTCAGATGTCTGATAATTTGACACTTACAAACTATCTGCTTTAGGTGAAAAGGGTATCTGGTGAGCCAGAGGCTCTGGTGAATGATTCCAACGATATGACCTACAACAAGCCCCTATACCTGCCTGGGTAAGTATATATAAATGTACAACTTTTTTAGCTTATAATAATAATAATAATAATAATAATAATAATAATAATAATAATAATAATATGGAATTATAAAATCTGTTCTTGTCAAGGATTTGGTCAATCAATGTAGAATGTGAATGCTGTTTGTGTTTGCAGAGATTCAGACATTACTAGCTCTTTGGGAGGCCTGAAGATCAAATGGAATAATTCTGAGCATGACACAGGTTCTGTAGATGAGCTGAATGAAGTGGACTTCAACAAGTGAGTCTATATATAAGCTTTGATATAGATAGATGTATAGATACTATGAGGTATTATACTCTCCCTATAGTCTAGAGCCAGCCTTTACTTGTATAAACTCTGAGCCACAGTGCTGGCTGACTGAAAATACCTCTACTGTCAGGTAGAGGTATTTTGATTGACATGCACGATGACTACGTAACTCAATGACCAAGTTGGACATTAAACTTGAGGAATTTGTTTAGAAACTTAATGATAAGACTGGCTGTTTGCAGGTCTTGTAAATCTGTTACATAAGTGTCTATGGCTACTGCTTAAAATAAATGGAAAAACTGAAATTAGTAAATAAAGCAGTGCAGTGGATGGAAGAGGCTGAGACTATATACTCTCTTGTCTCCTTAATCCTTCCCCAACCCACTGAATTTGCATTATTGTAAATATTATTCTATTTGATATTATATATTGTATTTTTAAAATGTATACGCTCCTGTCAAAGTCAAAACATTTTATTGTATGTATGGGTGTGCAAGTTTTACTTTCCTTACTTTACCCTTTGACTGTATACTGGCCCACCTATTAAATGTACAGGACTATGTCCTTGAGTCATAATTATTTAGATTTTAAAAAGCTATCTGTTCAACTGAACAATCTTGTCTGTATTCTCACTCCTGTTCTCCCGGGCCAGTGGGTTCCCACCTATTGTAGATGAGCAGGAGCGTCTGAACTACAAGAGGGAGTTTGACAGAGACCATCAGGAGTACAAGACTTTGCAGGCAGAGCTTGATAAAATCAACAAGGGTCTGGCAGACTTGGACAGAGAGCTGGACCACCATCCAGAGAGTAGTCCACAGTTCCTGGTACATACTTATTCCACGTTGTTTTTGCAGTAGGAATGCATTCATGGATGCACAGTATATGGATACATATAGTTCTGGAAATAATTGTTTTCTTTCAGTTGTCATGTGCTTAGACTTTGTGGTAATTTGTTAGTACTGTGTGTCCTAACTGTAAATGTTAAAGTACCCATTTTATAATGCTTTCAAAGAGCTTTATCAGTGCTCAAGAGAATTACTCATTTAAAATGATATTTTCATAAATCATAGAACACAGTCAGCAGGGCTTATGAAAACAAAGTGATTAAGAAATGTGCAGGAAAATATGCATTTCTGTCTTTTAAATTTGTGACATTAGTCTTTATTTGATTAACAAACGAATGTGTTTGTGGTCTGGCATGCCCCTAATACAGCCCAAATGGAATACAAACTCTAGAAATGTCATTGTTTTAAAGGGTTTCTGTTAAATCGAACTGAATGCATTCAAAGTGGGAGTTGGACATTTATCTGTACAGCTGAAAAGGTTGGCAATATTCTAACATTGGGGCACTGACCACATTTCTCTTTTTGTGTCTAATTTAGGATGCCATGGAGGAATACAATAGGCTGAAGAATCTCAAAAAGGTAAGATTAACTTCTGTTGAACAACAACAGAAATATGTTATAATAACAACAGTTGTGCTTTGAAGTACTGAAGTAAAGCTGTAATGAGGTGAATTGAAAGTTATTGTCCTTCATTTCTAGTCCTCAACCTACCAGATAAAGAAGAATAGATGCAAGTATCTCAGGTCCAAACTGTCCCATATAAAGAGGAAGATCAGTGACTATGACCGCCGGCCATGAACCATATCTAACTCGCCTCATGCAGGAAAAAATGCAGGTTTAGCAACAGGGTATCTGTTCTTTCACCATATATGTTTTCTGCGTATGCTTAAGCTGAATATGGATCCATATACTCATTAAAGTTAGGAATGCAAAAGCATGTTTCCATAATGTAACTGGTGATTGCTTCTGGAAAGGAAAAGGGGCAACCTTTTTGGATGATCAGTGTGTATAAATTGTATTATTATTATTATTATTATTATTATCCTGAAATCTGAACTTGAGGGCAAAATATACAGATTTATTTTTATTATTTTTGTCTTTTTGTCTTTGCAACATGTTTTTATACTTTAAATTATGTTGTACATAAATGAAGGAGCAGTCAGTCAGTGACTTCATGACCTTTTTAAAATGTTTGAACTTTAAACATTATTCACCAGTTTTTGTTTCTAAGATATTCAAAGAAGCTTTTGGAAAATTGTACTTTGTAATTATTTAATTTCTTTTCTTAACTGATCTATTGGATTTGTGAAACCATTATTACTGCTTCATGAACAGGCTTGCTAAATTACAATAAAATGTGAACTTAAACTGATAAAATAATAGATATGCATTTAGAAAATGTGCTTTTCTGTATTGAGTTAGAACAAATATCATGTGAATGTACACAAAACAATTGTGGAACACAATCTTGGGTGTGTGTGAGTTGTCAAGGGCTTTGCTATTTATGTTAACTATTATTATGAAGAACAAAATATTGTGCATGGCACCATTGAAACACATTTGCAAATACCTTTCTACATAAGCAGGCCAAATACAAACTATATTTTTTAATTTTCCCTTTTTATAAAAAAATTTGGAACATTTCTGTAGTGTTGGATCCTTTTTACTTGATCCTGACCTTTACAGTCTTTAAAGGATAAAATAATTCGCAATGTTGCGTATCTCAATAGAACTAACCAGATCAATTACAATGGGTCCTTCCAATACAGTAGGTGGCAGCAAATACCTATGATTTTGGCTGCAGACCTCCCAAGAAATTCGAAGAAGATTTGTTTTCATTGCCCGGTAGCAGCGTTTTGAGGTATTTGGCCATTGATTATTTCAACGTCACAAATTTTTGCAAAACATTATCTAAACAGTAATTAAATAATACATATTCATAGGTATGTAATGTAACGTAGACACACTATTCTAGCAATGGTTATTATATTTATTATTAGTATTAGACTAACTTTAGCGACCGTGGCTGGCTAGCAAGAAGCATTTCTCAGATGCCGGTGTATGAATGTTTTATTCCTGAATACTGTAATGTTCGATCAGAGAATGCATCTGAATATTCTTATTTTATTTGATAGGCTACTACTGTTAACAGTTTTCAATTGTATAGTTTTATTAACTACAGTAGCAGTACGTCCATATTTAATTTAATCCTAATTGACTTGGACAACATTCATAAACAGCCATGCATCAATCAAATATGCAGTATATTTTCACACTGTTCTGACCACACTCATATATTTTTATTATGCTTTTTTTACTGTTTTAGGCTATCATATTTCTGTATGAATTGTAGGATAGTATTTAAAAACAGACTTTGCCAGGTTCATTGTGTCTATTGTGGTGATGCCACAATCAAAAAGGATTATTTAACTGTTGACTTTTGCTTTAGTTTTTGCAGAAGTTACTTAGCTGAAGCATTAGCCATCCATCATAATGGATGAAGAACCAGAGAGAGCAAAGAGATGGGAAGGCGGCTATGAAAGGACATGGTGAGACACATCTGTGTTACAATATGTGGGCTTTAGTACTATATACTGTACGTCTAATGGTATTGTGTTACTGTGCATTCAAATCATGTAATATATCTGCATCCTTGTTTCACAGGGAAGTTCTTAAGGAAGATGAATTTGGCTCACTCAAAGCCACTGTTGAAGAAATTCTTTTCCAGTCCAAAAGAAAAAGGTATGTTTGGAACACAAGACCTGTTTTTTTTATGATTTTATTTATTGCTTTTTTTAGCCTATACTTTAACACAATATTTCCACTCATTTTATTACTCATAAACTCACTACGCCTGTGTCTGCAGAGTATTAGAGAGCCATGGACAAGTGAGGCTTGGAATGGTGAGTGAGGTCTAACTGCCCTTGTTATTTTTTATTTCAGCTTCTTTTCTAGTGGGAGATAACCTCACGTGTGTCATTGAAATGCTACTTTTTGTGTTGTTCATGTGAATGCACAGTTAACATAAGTATATCTGTCTATTAAGTTCAACCGTAACACATCAGGGGTTGCAAACTTGTCCTGTGCTATAGATGCGTCACCTCTATGTGGTGATTGATACCTCAAGAAGTATGGAAGACCAGGACTTGAAGCCAAACCGCCTCACTTCTACTCTAAAGGTAGATATATTTGTCAGAGAGCCAGGCCATGGCATTTACCAGTTGTGCAGTTGTCTGAGTGGTCATGGAAAAGCTTTCATTTTCTTCTGTACAGTTACTGGAAGCATTTGTGGAGGAGTATTTTGACCAAAATCCCATAAGTCAGGTATTGTAGCAGCTCTTACAATATGACTTCTTATGCTATGCAATAATTGCATGAGCTGTATTATATTTGCTGTGTGTCTAGGTTGGCATTATTACTACAAAGAACAAAAGGGCAGAGAAGCTGACTGACTTAGCAGGTGAGGGTTAATTCTGACAGATTCCATAACATACTGCATAGACACGATATAGTTTGTTATTGTTTGTTTATAACATAATGTGACTTCCTGACTGTTGTTCCCCATCCAAAGGGAACCCTAAGAAGCACATTACTGCCCTGAAGAAAGCAGTGGAGACTGTGTGTGGCGGAGAGCCATCTATATACAACTCCCTCAGCCTGGCCATGCAGACGCTTAAGTAAGCTGAATACGATAAACAGCCACGGTGTACTGTGTAGGTATGCTGTTGCTGTGTCACATGATATTCTACTCCATTGTTTTGTTGTAGGCACATGCCTGGACACACTAGCAGAGAGATTCTTTTAGTATTCAGTAGCCTCACCACATGTGATCCAGCTAACATCTATGAACTGATTAAGGTATGTTCAAATAAATACTCTAGCAATATTATTAAAATATGAATGCTTTATAATAATCCTATTATAGTGTAGATTTTTAAAGGTGCACTCCTCAGTTGTGTTGTAGTGCCCAAGGCCAAAACCCTGAGTTATCACTCCAGCTTTTTATAAAGCTTAGATGTTGAATCCAGAAAAACAATACTGATTGGTTGAAACCATGTGTGAGCCCCTCCCACACCTGAGTGTTCCTCTCTTCCTGACAGTTGTTTCCAGACAGACTAGGGCGATGTATTTATGCTTGTTGGGGTGCAATAACTTGATCGTCACTTCACAATGTGGAAATGTTTATTTGTGATTACCGAGATATGCTACTTTATTATGATTTATTTTGAATTCTGTCTCTTTCTCTCCCAGACCCTGAAGAGTCTGAAGATCCGTGTGTCTGTGATCGGCTTGTCAGCTGAGGTGCGTGTGTGTACAGTGTTGACACGTGAGACGGGGGGCACATACCACGTCATCTTGGACGAGAGCCACTTTAAGGAGCTGTTGATGTTCCATGTCAAGCCCCCTCCAGTCAGCTCCACCTCTGAGTGCTCCTTGATACGCATGGGTCAGTGGGTTACAATGGCAACCATCTTTTGTATTAGTAGTACTGGCCCCAGGCCACCAGATGGCGAGAGTACACTACAGGGATATACTGTTTTAAATGCTTGGCTTAAATGGATCAGAGAAACCTGTTGGGTACTTGTTTGTTGTGCTACTTCCCTATCAGGACTCATGCCCGCCCGCAGTCAACTTCCTCCAATTCATACACCTCTTCATCACTGCCCCTAATTTGATCATGGTATTCACAAGATGTTGGATTGATTTAGAAATGTCGAACTCTGTTTTTAATCCAGACTGTCTCATAGAGGTCCCCAGACATTTTGTACAATAGTACAGTATAAGTATGGCCGCACAAAACTATGTAAAAGTCAGTTTTGCTAATATATTGTTCTTGAAAAATCATTCATCTTACTGACTTGAAGGGAAATTATATCCATCTGTCCACAGGTACTGACAATTTAGGTAAGACAGCAGTGGTTGGTCTATCACAGTGGATAGGCAGAACTAAATAGAGTTCCTCCATTGGTCCATGTGCTGTTCATAGCAAACAGGAAATGAAGAATAATTTGAAATGTACTTTCTTTCCAGGTTTCCCACAACACAATATAGCATCTATGTGTGACCAGGATGCAAAACCTTCATTCAGCATGTCGTAAGTTATAAATAAGTTATAAATAAGCATTTAGTCATTGCAGCTGCATAGAATGAATGAAAAACAGTGAAAGGGAACTAAGTTTGTGGGGTCTTTTCTCGCCAAATGAATGAAATGTTTTTTAGAACTCAATTATGCCTTGAATATCTGCAGAATATAAGTTTTACCCCATTATCCTTTACAGTACATGCGTATGCACATCCGTTGTAAGCAGTTTGGAATTGAAAGAAAATATTCTTTATCTCCACAACCCTCCAGCCTAGTTATTTGATACATATTCTTATGCTTCTTTCCAATTTTTGTTGTCTAAAATATACTGCAGTATAAATGGAGGAGTTGTTAATAGTTGCATTATTGTACAATTCTGTCTATTTAATTTATGTATTGATTTTATAATGCTTGTGTGTACCAAAATGTAATCTCATGGTTGATTTCTTTGTGATTCCAGTCATTTGGACAGCAGTAGTGATCCTGGACTATCTCTCGGAGGATACTTTTGCCCACAGTGTCATGCTAAATACACGGAGCTGCCTGTGGAATGTAAAATCTGTGGTAGGTCTGTGAAGGGATTGGCTAGAAGCTCTGGTAGTCTCCCAGCTGAGCGGTCCTCACATGCTTATTTCTTTACTAGTGACCATTGAATGGTCACACAGTTTGAGAACTGCTATGCTACAGTATTTGATTCAGTTGTAACTGCGTATTTGCCTAATGAATGTATGTGCTGCCTCCAGGGCTGACTCTAGTGTCTGCACCACATCTTGCTCGTTCTTTCCATCATCTCTTCCCCCTCGCACCTTTTGTGGAGAGCCCAATGGAACAGCACCAAGGAGACAGGTGGGGCTAAACACAGAAATGCACACTAGGATTCAGTCCCCATCAGTACTCACTTATGAACAATTTGTACCCCGTCCCACCCAAACGTATTATTAAACCCAGTTGTAAACTGGATTTTGTCAGATGTTGATCTGACAAACAGACTGGTTAAAACCCTGCTACACTTATCAATAGCATGTCACTTCTTTTTTAAGTTATCTATATGCACTTCTTTATAATGTAATGTGTAAATATTATTTTGTCTCAGGTTCTGTCAAGCTTGTCAAGGAGAGCTCAAAGACAAAAGCGTAAGTTTGGTACACATGTATGGTTGACAATGAGCATTTGTTTTGCTTAGTGTGGCATTTAGTTGTAGAAAATGTAATGTAGTCAGTTTAATCACACCTGTGTCTGTGTTTGTCCAGGTATTCGCTTGTCCATCTTGCAGCAGTGTGTTCTGCTTAGAATGTGACCTCTTCATTCATGACACACTGCACTGTTGTCCCATCTGTATACATACTCAGGGTACCCATTAAGCCCTGGGAATAAACTGAGCAGAGGCTAAAAGACCCCCAGTGGCTCAATATGTATTAAACTTGAAAAAGAACTATCCTGTCGTTAGATCAGTGGAGGACATTGGAAGACAGACTGAGAATTGTAAAATATATTTTATTGGTGGATATAACTTTCTACAATGTTTACTATAATTCTGTACAGTATGCATTATGTAAATAATCAAGTAATTGATCAGTACAAACTGTATTTTTATTGTGTGTAAAAATGCAATAGTTTTGACAGCCAATTGTTAGTCTATGAAAAAGTGTTTAAAATGTACATACAAAAAACAATAGTGGCAGGTTTTGTAATAAAGATAGAAATAATACAGAACATTATTTGGAACTTTTACTCATCCAGCTACTGTAATTCTTTAAGCTTTTTTATTTAATCTTGCAATATAAAAGGTACACCACACAGATATGTATTGATGTGGACTTCAAGGTCAGTGATTGTAAGCTAATACATATTTCGTCAAATTCAAACTCATAGTCCACTAGATGCCCATTCTCTGTGCGTGCACAAAAAAATCTGGTGTTGCAACCATTGAACTATATGGTTTCTGCACAGCCCTAGCTCTTAGGAGAACACAAATAAAGTGGTGCAGACCACACAGGGGGTAGCTTCTGAGGGAGCACCGCATTGAAGGGAGGGGTGTTTGAATTTTGATCAGAGTTCAAATATCAACCGTCCATCTTTCCCCAGAATAACTGACTACATTTAACTTATGGCACTTCAGTTTCAGCTGATAACAAGCACAAGTATAACTCACATCCAGACGGTACCTTATTGAAACAAATTATTTTAACCCTCCTGTCGCCCTAGGGTTAGGTTAGGCCATTATTGCATTATTATTTAGTATTAACCCTCCTGTTGTCCTAGGGTTGAACCACAAGGCTGTCTTTTAAAGGTTATTTTGACCCCAGGGCGACAGGAGGGTTAACTGAGCAAATAATGCACTGCTAAATACACTCCTTCAGATGATCAGCAGATGGCAGTAATGTTAAAACTGTCCATGTTAACAGGAGGAATGCTACAAATATCTAACAAAAAAAAAACATAAGACCAAGTTTATAAGTAAACAGTTTTCTCGCAGCACAGAGAGTAGTAGTCACAATTACCGGCAATGCCTAGACTTTGGACATCAATCATATAGAGTTCTATGACATCAATCCCCAGACACTCCTGTCCAGAAGGCAGCAGCAGTATCAGCTGCTATAAAACTGTAGAAGAAAAGGCATTGAGGTCATTTCCTGAATGAATGGTTGTTGGCGGCGGGAACATAATATTTTACAGTAATAACAATAATACCATAATTTATTTGGTGTTACAAAATGCATCGCATTCTGAACGGCATTGTTGCGGTCTGCCCCGATATGGGAATTGGCTATAATGGCAACCTGCCATGGCATCCCATCAGACTAAAGTAAGTGATTTTGAAAATAAAATAGACAAAACATTGTATTGTTACTGTTACAGTACCGTACCGGTAACATACTATGCGATCTACCGTACACTACAGTTTTCACACTAAAATATTACATGCTGTTGCTTTGCGCTAATTCTTTCTGATAATGTATGCAAATCTGGAATCTTATAAGTGTATATATCCTAATAAAGTGTAAATTGTGTTTTTATAGTAACGAATTCAAACATTTCCGCAAGATGACAATGACTCCATCTGTAGAAGGTAGGCCTACCACAAGGGCATGTTCTATTTCTATTGATCCATTATTAAGTTTCATTAAGTACAAAAAAGTATATGGAATAGTTTAAAAAAATAATATAAACTAAAATGTGGATAATTCTTACACACAAGGGACTATTAAAATATGTTTGGAGTTAATGTTTTCCACTATCACATGGCAGCTGGACTTTGTCCTACTGTACAGTAGATCTAACCTGACCTTGATCTCCTATTGCTGTGTGCAGGCAAACAGAATGTTGTCATCATGGGCCGAAAGACATGGTTTTCCATCCCAGAGAAGAACAGACCCTTAAACAACAGGATAAACATTGTCCTCAGCAGAGAGCTCAAGTAGGACATAATGTATAGAAACATTCAATAGATTATTTCCATTCCATATAATGTTGAGAATAACTATTTATAGTAGAGGCAGATGGACACTCACTTGAACAGTATTTAGTGCATTTTGGACATGAAACTAGAGAATGCAGATCAATGTTTTATACATGGTAGACTGAAGAGAGGTTTAGTCTAGTTTCCCTAAATGTAATCAAAGGCGAAGTTCATAACCCAATTTTGTAACTTTTATTTTTCGTTCTTATGTAGGGGATTGTCAAAGGATAAATATCATGCAGTGAATGTTTGTTTGGAAAACCCATATTTATCAATTGACAACATCACAGTTAACTGCTATGAAACTGTAGAGAACCTCCTGTTGGGGCCCACTTCCTGGCAAAAGACTTCAGCTCAGCACTCAGCCTACTGGACACTGCTGAGATTGCAGGAAAAGCTGACCAGGTCTGGGTGATAGGAGGCAGCTCAATCTACAAGGTGTGTAATCCAATAATGAGAAGGGTTCACAAACACTGAAGACACTGATTTTAGTGGTTTTTGATACTGGATTGTCCATGTTATGTTAGCCTTAATTGCAATTGATGCAAATGGTAAAAAAACAAAAAACAATTGCGTTTTCTAGGAGATGATGGAGATCCCGGGGATCAAAAGATTGTTTGTCACCCGTATTCTGAAACAGTTTGAAAGTGATACCTTCCTTCCTGAAATCCAGACAGACAAATATCATCTTTTAACAGAGTGAGTTTTCATTTTTGTTCTAATTCCACAGCACCAAAATGTACTATAAAGTTATAATTATTTAATGTTTAACTGTATTTTTTGCATTTTCTTATGTCCAAAAACATTTGAAAACTGTGGGAAAAGTGTGTGTGTATATGTATTTTGTGCATTTACCTTTCAGGTTCCCTGGAGTAGCACAAGGTATACAGGAAGAGAATGGAATCCAGTATACATTTGAAGTCTACGAGAGTATTGATAAATGAGCTGCAGTTTTCATGAACAATTTTTTACTTTTAATATGATGGATAAGTCCGCGTGTTGCTGTACAGTTGCAGGCAACTTAAGACATAACTTAAGGAACAGGAGAATACATTTAACATTAAAATGTTATCTCCATTGCGTTGTACAGGGATTCTGAGAGAAAATGTTAGGTCTTGTTGATTTTATTTATTTTAATTTTTTATGTTGGTACATTAATACTTTGTAAAATAAACAAATTACCTTTTGAGAATGCTGATGTAATGTTGTTCCCTTTTTACCACCATTGACAATACTGTGAAAAGGTCTTCAGTACCTTTCCACCTGACCCTCTTCCCATTTACTGATCAGCTAATCTTCCCTTAGACTTTGGTTTTAGTATTTGTATTGTATTGTGTATTTAGTATTTTCCAATCCTTCCATAAAGTGGCCTAAATGAATTATTTACATTATTTGTTCTAATCAGTTATAAGGGAGTACCTGTCCAGCTACCATATTGGCATGATGTAGCCTACCCCCTCAACGGCACACGGCTTCATGTGAGGCTGTGTTTGAAAACCATGTATGGTTTGTTTGTTGTGTCCGGCCCAATGAATGTGTGGAAGTTTTGCAGCAGCCTAGTGACTCCTTTTTGCCAGTTTTTCACAAATACATATGATTCTTTTTTTCAAGCAAGTCTACCCCTTCCTTTCGAGTATTACCAGGATAAAAGTGTGTCTAACCTTGAGAAGGCCAGTGACGTTAGTGAGGGGTTCGTCATCACACACATTGACAGACTGTAGAAATGAGCCTTCCTGCGCAAATGCCTTTCAGCAGTGCTGGGCACCATCGCCCCTCACAATAGAAGTGTGCTGTCATTGGCTGCGTGATTCCTGTTCAACTGCCATAGGCCAGCCGTTTAACTTTTATCTGATGTGTCCCTTAAAGGTCTCACTTTCTCAAGATTCCTTTCAATCACTCACTTCTCATTTCAACAGTTAAATTTATTCTTCAGTTTCTTTATAATGAAATCTATGTAATGCATAAACGTGGGAATACAAGAAACAGTATTTGAAAGATTTAGAATGAAAATGAAAATGAAGGTAAGTGTACATACAAATTCCATTGAATGTTAAGTGTTAATTAATGGGGAGTGTTCCCATTAGTAGGCTATAATGGATTAGAATGTAGTAGTATTATGTAATTGTGGGAATAATACAGTACTTATAAGGTGAGTAGGTTAATGTCTGGATGGTATAAAACATCCCTAAATGTCTACATTGATAGTTGGCAGTTGCATTAGCCAAAAAAAACAATAACATGACAGCTTTTGAAAAATCATTATTCCAGCAGGTGCAATTGGGTTATGTTTGTGTATACCATAGGTTACTATATACATTTTATACAGTAGATGTGTATGTGTAACCACCTGCCTTATTTCAACATGCTACATTTTGAAATATACAAATGGTAAAAAAAAAATGGAACCTATTGATTGAACCTGCAATATATTTTATATTACAATATAGAACTCATCAGATACAATTTAATTTGGTACATTCTGAAGAGTATACTTATGAAAGAATTGTCAGTGTGTGGTCAAACAAATGAATAGGTAAGTAGAAGCAGTATGTATTCTGTTGCAGGGTGAATGGCTGGCTAAAGTTAAGACAATGGGATGAGTTAATTTGTATCTCTACTTTAACTAAAAGATGCATACAGTAGTGACATACCTGTGGAAAAAAAAAATTACCTTGAATATAGCTCTCCACTTGACTGATCTGTATGAATATATAGTGTAACCACCAGACACGGTGTGAATTATACTGTACGTAAATCACAGACCGTTTATAACTGTTAATATAATTATAACAGGTTGGCCTTTAAATGCAGTGATAACATTTTATGGTGAGACTTTCTCTCCTGCATTTTGAGGATTTGTCATTAGGTATTCTCTTTGCTTTGGTGTCGTTAGAAGGCTTCAAAGCATTTGAGGTGTTTGAATGTCACTAGGTCTCTTGTTGCTAAAAAGAGTGGATCTCAAATATGACATGCACTGTCCTCCCAAATTCATTATACTCTACACTTGAATATTGTGGCACATTTTTTTTAATTGTGAAAGGTTTAAATGAAAGCCTGGATATGGAATCCAATGCAATTTAACATTTCTAAATTTACATTAAATGTTCATTATATTAGACTCTATTCCTTTACGCTCATTTTCCATTTGCAAACTATGTGCTATAACCACAGAAAACTGGCAGGTCTGACTTCACACACAAACAAATCAGTCTCTACCACACACTGGCATGTCTTCTTGGATAAGAAAGACAAGGCCATGTACACAATGGACTACAGTAATGAATACATGAGACTAGAGATGTTGCTTAGTCTAAACCTAGTGGGAGGATAATATATATCTTTTATGTTTTTGATTTATTTTTCCTTCCATGACCTTCTCTGTCACTCCCTGCACTTCAAATACAGAGGCAGATGTGCAATGGAAATTCACTTCTATTGAGTTGCTGACAACATAATCGCCTGCACCATGCAACCTATTAAATTGTACTTTTATATTTCCTGAGTAAATTGTGCTACTGTACAATATGTGAGAATACATGTAAAACCTGGCTTCACTATTCTTCCTATTTCCTCTCAGATTGAACGAATCCCTGTTATTCTACGCTTCTGCCAAAATGACTTACCCTTTAGAGATTCAGAGGTCAGCATGGGCACCATGGTCTACGCAGTGCCAAATGTAACAAACTGCGATGCACTCTGCTCTGACACCTTTCAATCAGATCCAGAGCATTCACTTTTTCACAATTTGAGCTTGAACATTAGCTTGTCTGTTGGATCAGCCTTATGCTCACCATTTGCATTAAGGAGCCTTGGTGTGGCTATGGCCTGATGATGGTTCAGCCTTCTCCTTCCTTGGGCCGCTGTTGATAGGTACTGAGCTCCGCAGACCGGGAACACCCCACAATCGTCTAACTGTCACAATTTCGTCCCTTGTCAAAGTTGCGCGAATCCTTACAGTTGCCAATTTTCACTGAACATTGAAGACAAAATATTCACTTGCCTATCCCATCCACTGACAGGTGCCATCATGATAATAAGATAAATCATTGTTATTCACTTCACCTGTCAGTGGTCAAAATGTTATGGCTGATGTGTATATTTAATATTCTTTTTGTAAAATGCATATATTCTTACAGCAATTTTCAGTACAAAAATGTTTACAGAACAAATCCGGTCAGTCTGACCACAGGATAATTCTACAGCCTGACAACACCATAACTTAATTTGCTTATTCACTCAAATGTTATCATGCAATATTCCCAGTACACATAGTGTAAAACGTTTGGGCAAAAACACTTTTAAGCACTTTGCAAAGACAAGGGATACCTCCTCCCATAGGCAATATACTTTCTCACATTTATTAAACATTTGAATTAGAGGGCTTGCATTCTCCCTGTAATGCCAACAGAGGTCAGTGTCCCTTAGCTTAATTTTGGGCATTTTATACATGTATGTCCAGTAACATACTGTATATTCACTATTTTATAATTCATTAATTGAGAAAGGTGCCTCCCATGAGAAGATATGCCAGGACATCCCTACAGTTTCATATACTCTAGTTCAACACCCAAATCTTTTCCCCACCTTACTTTATGCCCTACAGTTAGTAGAGCTTATGATCGTATAATTTAGTTACACTGTTAAACCTAGCATCACCACCTTCAAATATACAAGCCATCTGATATCATTCCTGAATTTCAGTTGGTTTATAATGCACAGATTTAATACAATTACTTTGATTTGGTCAAATTAAATAAATATATTGTATAAATCCTGCAAATGAATTATTGATGGTTTAACCCAATTAGCCATATGGCTATTTTAATATATGGATTGCTTTTTAATCAATGTTGGGTTTAGACAATGGTCTTCCATTACAGCATTTCAAAAACCCACTGGCCAGCCCAAATGCACAAGGAAAGCTCCCAGTGATGAACATTAACATCTTTCTATTGAGCCTATCCAGACTGAGTAAAGAAAAACTGAATGTTGCTTGGGAGAGCTAGATGGTCAAATTAATCTAAAAATAGCCAATTGCACAAAAACATTATTTTTATGATTCTAATTATTTAAGAAGGGAATAATTAGTCAACACTGCTGCAGTGACTTGTGAGAAAAAGACAACAAATCTGTATATTCTGTCTTGCAGGTTGTTGACAGCTGGACAACTTTGGGAAAATAGCTGATTTTACTTTTTAAACCATCGAAGGAGGATTAACAGCACACACATCTTTACTATGAATGAGTCCACAGAGGTGCGCACGGATGGCAATTCTCTTCTGAAAGCTGTTTATCTGAGACGTCTCCGTTTGACACGGCTTCTCCTTGAGGGCGGGGCATACATAAATGAAAGCAATGAACATGGCGAGACACCCCTAATGGTGGCCTGCAAGACACAGCACACAGATGCACAGAGTGTGCCCAAACACAAAATGGTTCGGTACGTTCCACTAAAATGTCAATGGTATGGTTCTTACAGTATCTTCCACTTCAGGGGTTTAATGTACTAATTACAATTTCTGCTTCCCAAAAGGTATCTTCTGGACAGTGGTGCTGATCCAAACATCCAAGACAAGGCAGGGAAGACAGCTTTGATGCATGCATGCCTTGAACGGGCTGGAGCTGAAATTCTGTCCCTATTGCTAAAAAGTGGTGCTGACCCAAGTCTAGAGGATCACGCTGGCTTATCGGCACTGGTTTATGCTGTCAACACCGGTGACAAGGATGTTCTGAATGTTCTGCTTGATGCCTGTAAGGCAAAAGGCAAGGAGGTTATCATCATCACCACCAACAAACTGCCATCAGGCCATCAGATGACAAAGCAGTACCTCAATGTTCCTCCACCTCCTGATCTGGAAGAACGTCTGCATTACACCCCAATGTCTTGCTTCAAGCCATCCTCTCAGATCCAGCTACGCCCTCCTCCACAAGGGGCTTCAGCAAATACATCTCCATTACCTGGAAGCCCACTTCTCGGCCTTAGGGCTTGTTCAGGCTCAGGACCTGGGCTCATCATATCTCAACCAGGGTCTCCAACTCAAGATACCGGTCCTTGGCGAGTTCCTTGTATGGATAAGCTTTACCCTCAGAGGCTACATACAGAGTCATGGCAGAAGAGTTCTGCTTCCTTGTTGCTGCAACAGAGTAAGGCCACATCACTGACAGAAGAGCTGGTAGACATTACCCCCGAAGAAGAGTTATCTAACAGTATTGATGGCCTCACCTTCCACACAACACTTCAAGCAATTTCTTGCCACAACAGTATGGATGTTAAAGATGCAACTGGGCTTCTTAAGACCTTGGAACTTATGTCTGTGCCTGAAGGTAGGGGGAGAAGTGGCAAGCGAGGCCTTGGTAGAAAAATGTCATATGACAGTGCTACAGGTTCACCACAGTATAAGTCATACCCAAACTTGCACCAAGACACAAGTTTTCCTTGCCCCCAACAGTCTGCTTCTGTGGACAAGGTTTCTTCTGAATGTCTCCCACACATGGCTGTCTCCAGTCTACAAAATGTGGTACGTAGGCGAAACATTGGCATGGACCACTACAGTTCTGATTCGCAGCTTCAGTTCGACAGCCACCAGTCAGAAGATGGCTCCAAGAATGGGGGACCAGCAGGGGGGCCAGAGAAGCGCAAGCTAATTCACAGCAGATCTTCTACTCTGTCGGGGTCCAGGGAGTCTCTGGAGGGCATCATGCCAAGGCGAAGCACCACTGGGCTGGAGCGCAGGGGCTCAGGGGCCCTTCTTCTGGATCACATCTCTCACACTCGACCAGGGTACCTGCCACCGCTAAACCCCCATGCACCAATACCAGATATTGGTGTCAACGCTGCCTCTACTTGCTCCTTGAGCAGCAGTACCAAGAACTCAAATGCAATTCTTCTAGGGACAAAGCCAATTCTACCCTTTGCACCTGCTTTATTGAGAGATCCAAAAGTCAAGAAGACACTCCTGAGACGCCACTCAATACAAATTGATCAGATTAAACAGCTGGGCAACTTTGAGCAACATTTTGGACACTAGAACATACTGTGATATTATATGTACAGTATATGGTGAAAATACATATTATGCTAAGTCACTAGCAGCTTTGCTCTACGGTTTCATGTCAGTACATGTTTACAAGTTAGTACAAGTTAGAATATCAAAGTACTTTAAATGTTTGTTATGTGTACAATATTTTGGGCCTGTTAAATTCTGACAATGGCAATATTTCCATTTTAAACTAACAGAGGAGCCATTATCACAGTGCAGAATAAGGATACGCATAATCATATAATCAAATGCTTGATTAAAATACAGTATTAAAAGTTAAACATTCCTGTCACATAATGCAATATTGCTTTTTTAGTTGGAATTTATTTCTGGAAAAACATTTTTTCTGGATATACAGTATGTGGAATAAACTATCTACAATCTTCAGTTTGAACAGTATAATATACTGTATAAAAGATGGTTATACACTCACCTAAAGGATTATTAGGAACACCATACTAATACTGTGCTTGACCCCCTTTCGCCTTCAGAACTGCCTTAATTCTACGTGGCATTGATTCAACAAGGTGCTGAAAGCATTCTTTAG
>JAODUG010021186.1:6264-16264 GCA_027564795.1 Aphredoderus sayanus
TGTGTGTGTGTGTGTGTGTTTGAAAGTGTGATAGGGGAGCATGGTATTGATGTAAAGTACAGTAAGTAACACACCATGCAGACGTTATTTTCAGTGCTCAAGATGACTGTAGTGATATTGACATATTAAGCTTGGATGAAACAAATGCTTAACAAACGTATTTCCATAATATTGAACCAGGCAAGTCCACGTTCTACATGTATTTAGATGGTTTGTGCTGGTGTGTGCGTTTAGCTGTATAGCCAATGCTAGCTGCTGTTGCCATAAAGCACCAGCTCTGATAAGCCCTAGTCAAGCAAACACAACACTGGCAGCAGGAGAGTATTAGATAAGAGAAACATACATGCACTTCCCATATCATTTGTGTGTGTGTGTGCATGCTCCAGTTATAATAATCACACATCTTTCTTAGTATAAGCGAGAAACAACAATGGCTTATTTCTGCTACTGCCACCCCCTCTCCTCCCTCTCTCACTTTCTTTCATTCTTTGAAATCTCTCTTTATCTCTTTCCAACTGAGTGTGTCTGTTCCTCTCTGAGATATCTCTGTTGAATCAGCTGACAGTCATGTTATATGTATGTGTGTGTGTGTTTGTTGGCAAGGCTAGTGTGTAAGTGTGAAGAGAGCACCTTGTTAGCCTTTTAATTGCCTCACTGACTTCAGTGTGGTTGTGGATGTGTGTGTGGATTTGTACTCGGCTACTTGTTCCTATAGATGGATATAGGTGTATCTATATATATAAATATAAATAATAGATGTATAAGCTACAGTATACAGTAGAAGATATAGACTATACATCACGGTAACTGCTTTAACTGATATACTTTATATAAATGTTATGTTAAATGACATTCACATTAAATGATGATGAATTGTATTTGTTTGAAAATGGTTGTTGATTATGAGTGCTAGGTCATGGGATTTGGTTAAGAGAAATACCTGAACATGGTTAGTATTTCACTATCAGTATCAATCTCTGATCATCTGAATAAATGCACTTGTTATAACATGTCATTTATGCTGGGCACAGTAGTCATGAGATCCTCCTATTTCTGGAAGAACTGTCGTGAAGTCAGTGAAGCCAGAGTAAGTTGCACTACAACGCAATACTAAGCAATATAACTGTAAGTTGTGGATAAAACATTTTTCTATTACATTTCTATTTTTTTCTATTATACATTTCTAATCAATAGAAATGTATAATCGTCTCCCCCTTTTATACAGCAGAGTTGTCACCCCTAGGTGGTGTCTTCATAGTCTCGTAGACAAATCAGACTTAGAGAGCCACTGATGACTGGTCAGAATGTTGCAGCTCTGTACTGTAGGTGTGTCCAGTGAAAGCCTTGTTTATGACTTGTGTCACTGGCAGAGTGTGTGTCCATGGCGACAGCTTATCAACTTCAGGTTGCTTAAGGCATGAAGACCAATAGTGATATACTGTATCATCCCACACACACACACACACAAACAGACACACAACAAACACCAATTACAGGATTACAACAGCAGCTCTCAGCAACCGGACCCTGCCATGGAAAGTCAAGTGGGCGCTGTGTGTGTGTGCGTGCGTGCGTGTGTGTGTGTGTGTGTGTGTGTCTCCCTGTGAGCATGTGTGTGTGTGTGTGGTGCAGCTGCCAAAGACTCTAGCCCCATGCGGAGAACAGGGAGTGCTAATTAGCCAACCACAGCCCAGCAGTCTACATCAGAGAGGGAGAGAGAGAGGGAGAGAGAGAGAGAGGGAGAGAGAAAAAGAGAGAGAGAGAGAGAGAGAGAGAGAGAGAGAGAGAGGCTCATCTGTGGAGGCAGAGACACAACAGTAGTTTACAACACATGCAGTGCGCCACAGGTGCTGCACCAGAGATAAGCTCCTCTACACCTCCCACCTTATGTCAGCATGCATTCATTTGTGTTTTGCACGTGCGCGCGTACACCTTCCTGCTCGTGCGTGTCTCCACCCAGGCGCGTTGCCTTCGCTGCTTGTTTCAGTGGAGAGGCCAAAGCATCAACTGGATCATCAGTTGGCTACCCGTTTAAATGTGGCACAGCATAAAGCCTTTTATGACCTGATATGTGTGCTTTACAATGTGAAGGCCACGAGCCAACCTTAATGCTAACGACCACAGTGAGTGCCGTGGTCGTTAACATTATGTATTTCTTTTTCCATGGCCTTTATATATTTAACCATTAGCCCAGCGCTGCCTCCAGCAGGGTTGGGGCTGGGCATGTAGCAGTGTCCTTTTCTCCGGGGATGGGGGTGGGGGGTGGGCTGTGAATGGGCACAGCCACACAGACTGCTGCTTCCCTCCTGGGGGCAACGGACCACAGAGACAGTAGACAGAAGGCTCTGGATTGCGTGTGTCTGTGTGTGCACTGTGACCCTGCGAGTGCGACTGTCTGTGCGTGTGTGTGTGTGTGTGTGTGTGTGCGTGCAGTCTCTAAGCAGCGTTGTGAAGCATAACTAGACTGTGCTGTCATACGCCTACGTTGGTGTCTCAGAGAACACAAGCACACACTCCCCAGATGAGACATGTACACACACACACACACACACACATACTTGCTCTTGCTCTCTCTCTCTCTGTCTCATTCTCTCACCCACCACTACCACCGGCGTGCAACCCTACCACAGTTTCTGCGTAATTAACGCACGTGTGTGTGTGTGTGTGTGTGTGTGTGTGTGTGTGTGTGAAAGGCGAGAGAAAAGCATCTGAGCTCACATCTCTCCCCTCGAGACCCTCTCTCTTCCTCTGTGACTGTGTGTGTCGGAGAATGAAAGAGAAAGGTGAAGAGGGAGAGAGAGAAATATGTCGGCTGCTCTTTTGAAATCGCTCTGTTTTTGTTGTGGGCTGCTGGCAGGTGGGGGGGGGTGAATACAGGGGGAGGGGAAGAGTGGAAAAGAAGTGGGAGGTGAGGGATGAATAATAACAGCCTCATGTGCACAAGCAGTACCCGCATGCAGACACACACACACACACACACACAGATATGTCATCCAGGCCTGCATGAGGTAAAAGAGAGGGTGACTGTTGTCTTTGCTCTTCACTAATACATGGGTTGCATATGCTTGTGTGTGTGTGTGTGTGTGTGTGCATGTGTGTGTGTGTAGAACAACAAGAACAAGAAAGAGAACTACGTTAGATACTGTTCTCCGCTGAGCTGTAGTTTCATAATGGAGGCCTGCTGTATAATGACAGCTCCCCCCCCCTCTCTCTCTTCCACTCCCCCTCTCTGATATATTGAGGCTTCTCTCTAGTACGGAGCTTAACCAGACACAGGCACGTACGTACACAGAGCGCACGCACATCCGTTTCATAGTGCCTGGGGGTAGATTGCATCGACATATCATCTCAGAAGCCAAACAAACCTGGAACTACCAGAGCGGGTTTATCCTGCTATGCTCCCAGTATGTGGTCACCTCTGTGTGTGTGTGTTTGTGTGTGTGTGTGTGTGTGTTAGAGATTGTGACATGTACATAGTATACCGTTTAGGTCCCAAAATAGTTTAGGTCCGCTTAAGAACAGTAGCCCGGGGCTACCTTGAGTGCTCTTATGAATCCAGCAGAAAAAGCTCCCTTGATGCATTTAAAACTCTCGTGTGTGTAACACAATGCCATTCAATATTGGCTTTCTCACTCATATGTTTAGTATGTAAAATGGTTGATTTAGATTTGTGCTATCTTCAATAACAGCAGGCTTCACCTCTGAATGTGTTCATTCATTTGTTATGCAGTTAAGTATTCAGAATGGAGTCTAGTGTAATAACAATCTTAAAAGCCATGCTTTCATTTCAACAGATTTGTGGACTCAATGAAATGAGCATCCTAAACATTATGCCTTACTGTCGGCTTTTGGTTTGTTTTTCAGCATGGGTCCAGAAGAAATAAATATTTCATTTAAAATAAGATCATTGAATGAATGTGCACACACACATACGCGCACATACACAATGACAGAACAGAAGCAAATATTAGATTCTAGATTAGCAGAAGGACAGCTCTTTTGTTTAATGGAGCTGGTTAAACTGTGTACATTACTGCCACCCACTGACCTAGAACGTAAAGCTAGGCATTTTACTGTATGCAATATTATAAAGCTATTGCTTCCCGAAATACAATGCAAGTAAAATATAAAGCTTTCATTTTTTAGATAGGAGTATAATTTGATGCCAGTAGTATTTTAAAAGAAACAGAAACTATGAGGGAAATGTCATGGGGCTAGCCATGGGTAGCTGAGATGGCCGCTAGACCAAAGAGACTTCCAGGCAGTGCAGCTATGAGCCGTGTTCAGGGTTCAGCCATGCTTGGGTCCATGGCTGGATCAGATAGGCCAACAGCACTGTGCTGCTCGTTTTAACGAGCTGATAGGCAAATCCCTTCCTGGTTAAAGATTAACCACTCTCTAGTGCTGCCACTGCATTATCTCCCCATTGGCCGGGGCACACAGGAGCCAAGAGGATTTACTGTGTGTGTGTGTGTGTGTGTGTGTGTGTGTGTGTGTGTGTGTGTGTGTGTGTGTGTGTGTGTGTGTGTGTGTGTTAGAAAGAGAGAGAGAGAGAGAGAGAGAGACAGAGAGAGAGAGGGAGAGAGAGGGAGAGAGAGAGCGAGAGAGGGAGAGAGAGAGCGAGAGAGAGTGAGAGAGGGAGAGAGAGAGAGAGCGAGAGAGAGAGAGAGAGAGAGAGAGTAATCTGCATTCCACACAGCAGAAGGGTGGAACTGTTTGTATGTGTGTTAGCGATCGGCTTTACTCCCAGTGGGTGTTAAGACTTTGTGTTTACTGTATGTCATTTAGCAGTCAATCTGCTATATGTGTGTGTGTGTGTGTGTGTGTGTGTGTCTGGGAGGGCGGGCACATGTTTGTGTGAGCTTTGTTGTAATCTACATTCCTTTTTTACCCCCCCCCCCCCCCCTTTGTTTTGCTTTCCCTCCGGGCTTTGCAGCACTCAAAGGGTTAATTGTATCAGGAGACTCCGTGTTGAACACATTCCTTTAACCCCTGGGCTCTAAGGAAAAATCTTTGACTCATCGCTACAATGTTAAACAATTGTGCCCTCTCGTCAAAAGACACGTTGTTCTGTCTTTGGTACCGTTAACCTCACAGTTAACAGCATTTATCAAATGTTTCATAATCAATTAAATCCACTTTTATCTGTCCCCTGTCTTTCATTTTGTGTACTTTATTTCAAGGCTTTGTGACTAGTCCAGTCATGTAGAATTCCCACTGGTCTGCCATCAAAGTCTGTGAGATGCTCCCACCTGCTGTACATGTTTGGTACTACATCTTTGATTAGGAAATGCAAATTTCCCTGTAATGTGTGATAACATTATAGAGGTTGCGCCAGGGTTAATATATCAGGAAAGTCATAATTAGCCTCCTCATCTTGGCTAACCATTTGCTTGCGATAATGTCCTTGAGATTTTAAACACAGAGATACCTTTTCTTGTACTTTTGGGCTGGGAAGAAAGAATGTAGCAACATCTTCATTTCAGTGTGTCTCTTCTGGTGTATCCTTTTAACAGTGATGGCATTGTTTTTCTAATCCGACTGTGCATGTTAATCCTCTGAATCCTTGAAGTGCAGAACGCTTTGCTGTGTGTTTCAAACTAGAGACATTGGGAGACCTGATTAGAAGAAAGTAAATTCCCTCCTTCCGATGTATAGCCATAACAAGTGTTCATTATACATAGGCTTTCAGCCCTGGATAGGCTCCTGTTGACTTCTGCACTCATCCTGCTTAATACCTGCAGAGGAGACACACACACACGCACACACACACACATTTACACAAACACGCACACACACACACACACACACACACACACAGTAGTTATTGCAAGCTTCTTTAGCAACAAAAACCTCACATTGTTGCCAAAGGGCCAGACAGCAAATAGATGCCCTGTTAAACACTGCACAAGGTGGGAGGTGCTGAATGGAGGAACACAGGGTAGAGAGGGGTCTGTGTTTTCACAGAAGAAGGATGTGGTGAAAAGAAGCATTGTTAAGAAGTGGCTATTGTTGCTGCTCTCTCTCTCTCTCTCTCTCTCTTTCCCCCTCACCGTTCTGAGGAGAACGAGGTAAAGAAGGAGGAAGTGACTAAACAAACCATTCTCACCCTGCAAAGACAGAGCGGAAGTGCTACCCACACGCTTTCCTCAGATCTCCACCTCCCAACCACAGACTTTATCCTCCTCCCCCGCCCAGATAACATCTCTGTTTAGCTGTACACAACGCCCTGTATTAAAAATGGTGTGTAGACTGTGGACTTTGCATCTAAATCTGATTAATTTCAGGTGTTTTTACTAGTGCAATTATCAAGTGTGTTGTTAAGAAAAGTGATATTAATTTGTTAGGCTGCATTAAGGTCAAACCTATTACCACCGTAATCACATTTGATTAAAGTTAAGGCAATCTATTGAGCCTTTATTTTAGCTTTTATCAAAAGAAACCATCATAATCAAACGTCTTTTTTTCAAAACCATTATAAAGATAGTATAATCAATGTTTTTATTGTACTTGTGATATTATTGCTGTGTGTCTCTGTGTGTAAGAGACACTTACACGGTCCCAGCACAGGCCAAGTCACATCATCACTGCCTCAGGCTTGTATTGCCCCACACTTGGCATCGATAGTTGACCTAGAGCTCTGACATGTAGTACACACAATTAGGTAATAAGGTTTTATCCGCAAGGTGTCTCCAATTAGATGTACCAAGGAGCAGCAGTGGGTTAGACAGCTTGCTCAAGGATGCTTGCATAGGCTGGGCTGAACCTATCATCTGGGAGGCATCCGCCCTAGACACTAGCAAGGGTTGCCAAAGCAGATGCAGCAAAATAAATAGGCAAAAAGAACACTTGAATACCTACATGCATATTTTCTTGTTTATTTTTTTTCCTATATTCTCTTCTGCTCTGGCTGGCCTTCAATCGGTCTCATGCGCTCAATGGTGACCCCAACCCCCAAGCCATGAGGTCAGATGTCATGACCGGCTGTCTGTGTGGAAGACCATACAGCTGACTCTCTCTCTCTCTCTCTCTCTCTCTCGCTCTCTCTCTCTCTCTCTCTTTCTCTCTCTCTCGCTCCACCCTCCCTTCTCTCGTCTCCTCCCCCTCCCCCACCCAGAAGCTCCTCTCGGCAGGGCACGCATGCCTCTGTGTGTTATCTACAAATGGCTGAGGAATTATAGGTTGAGAGGGGAGCTGTTTGAAGGGGGGGGGGGTCATGTGACAGCACAGCAGCTGCTAGGCTAACAATTTCTCTTTTCTGAGAGAGGGAGAGGGAGAGAGAGAGAGGGAGAGAGAGAGAGAGAGAGAGAGGGAGGCAGAGAGAGAGAGGGGAAGGCAGGGAGGGAGGGCAGAGCGAGTGAGCAGTATACAGAGAGGCAGAGAGCAAGGAGGAGAGAGATAGGGAGAGTGTGTGGTGTGTTGCTTTGTTAGATAAGCTCCAAAGGGTCTTTGTCAACCACCGAGCTAGCAGCAGGCAGGGAGAGAGAGAGAGAGAGAGAGAGAGAGAGAGAGAGACAGAGAGAGAGAGAGAGAGAGAGAGAGAGGGCAAGACAGGGAGGAGCAGGAAGATGGTGTGTGTCCTGGTGGCTGGGACAGGAAGATGCAGCCATGGGGGATCTGGGCAGCTCCTCTCCTTTGTGCAGTAAGGAGCCTCCGGCACGCTTTTTCTCTCTGCGGGGGGGGCTGTCACTCTGTGTATCCGTGACCATGTTGGGGTGGGTGGGTGTGTGTGTGTGTGTGTGTGTGCTTGTTTGCAAATACTGGTGGTAGTTCTTGTTAGTTCTTTCAAATCTTGCTGGTTTTCTTATAATAGTTCAACTGACTGTAAGAAAGAATGACTTCTCATGATTAGTACTAAATAACTGTATTTTATCCGTGTGTGTGTGTGAATGTGTGTGTGTGTGTGTGTGCGCACGCTTGCGCGCTGGACACAGTCATTGTTGATTCTATTATTAATTGTGTGCTAGGTTCACTCAGAGTGCACTGGGTAATTGGGAGGTTAAAGGCAGGTCAACCAAGAGGTGTGGGGGCTCTTATGATTCCCTAACTCCCTCACACACATATGTACATGCAGTAGACTGTGTTATCTAGTTGGAATGGGATCTTTTTATGGCCCTCTCAGCCTCTGGGGTAGACCCATTTATAACTCAGCTAATCTAATTATGCTATCGATATAATGTTAGTGAGCAGCGCTCTTTTCTGTTTACGTATGTGTGTGTGTGTGTGTGTGTGTGTGTGTGTGTGTGTGTTTGTTTGTTTCCGAGCACACAGGGATATTGCAGGCTACTCTTGACATTCAGGGATTCCACTGACCAAGAGGCTGTCAATGTGGTGTCACCTTTCACCACTCAGTCCCTCACAAATACACACACACACACACACACACACAAGGAAATAACCCACAGCCTCACCCCTGCAACATCCAGATAGCTCTCAGAAATCTCCAGGGGAGAACCATCTAACTAGTATCTGCATGTGAGAACCTCAGATTTCTGTCTCAGATGGAATTGTTTTGCTGTGTGTTTGTGCGTGTGTGTCCGTGTAAAATGTATGCAACTGTTATATTTGAACTGGACCCCAGAGAAATAAAATCTTTTAAACCCCTGTTCGCTAAATACAAAAAAAAAGTGTTTGTAATTTCTTTCTTACTGTATACAATTCTGTGAGTTTCAATACTTAGTAGCTGTGTGAGAGTAACCACATTCCTATGCCTAGCAGAAACACACCTGCTAGTGATTCCTTGGGACACAACATACAGGATGTTGTCAGAGGATAGGGAATAGTATAAAGGGAATGTGCATTGACATGTTTACTATAATGTAAACTCTGATCCCTATGGTTGAGTATGTCAGTATTGTCTAACTGATTACTTCCAGTGAAGCTAGTCAATACATTGATAATTGTGTGTGAAGTCTGCGTGGTCATTTTTGTGCTGACTGAGGACCTGTCCCTTGCTGTCTGTGTTGGAGCATGCTTAGCAGCCCAGTGCGGGACGCTGTGTTAAGGGAGACTACCAGACGCACTAGACCCCACTGTGCTCGGGACGGGTGACCCGGCCTCTTAACCTTTGATCCCTGACCCTAGGCCCCACAGCCAAGGCCCTCTCACCCCTCCCTGCTCTGCCAATTCCCATTCGGCCCAGCTGTCGCTTGTCACACGGACTGACAGGGTGACAGACTGACAGACAGACAGACAGGCTCTGATGCCAAGACTCTCTGTCCAAGGCGATTTCTGTGTTCTCTTATTGATATTGCCGGATGTTTGTACTGTATGTGTTCATCTGCGCTTCTTGCGAATGTGTGTGTTGCATAGACGTCTCATGGTATCCATAGTGACAAAGCCAGCTAAGATTTGGAGGTAAAATCTGAAAGAAAGAACCCATTCACCCTGTGGAATTGATATTAACCCCCCGACTCTTCCACACTGTTTCTGTTCTCAGGCATGAGCCATGAGCCAAAGTCACCATCGTTAGGAATGATCTCCACGGCGACCCGTACCACGGCGACGGTCAGCCCCCTTACCCAGTCGCCTCTCAACGGCTCCATCGTAGCCAATGGGAGCCCAGCTACCCAGTCCGCTCACTCCGGATTTGCTGCAGCCCTCCGAAAACTGGCGAAACAGGTGGAAGAGCCTCGAGGTAATGAGACGTGCGCACATTGGTGTGCTGGTACACACACATTGACAGACGGCACCAGCCAAGCACATAGAGGCAGGCAAAACCCAACCTTTTTCAACCACGACTCCCCAGAATCGTACAAAGCCACTAAATGTAATAAATGTAATAGCAAATTAAATTGCATGAACAATTTAAGACGAATAATCTTTTGGCTCTATGAAAGCATCTCACAGCCCTCTGGGTTATTCTGACCCCTACTTGGGTCACCAATTCTATAACCCACGTAATCATCCGATCTCTGATTGGCTCAGAACCTACAGTATGTTGTGTGTTGATGTGTACTCATCATGTGTATTCAGACGGGTACATCTGCACTTGCACATC
>JAODUG010021186.1:18764-21430 GCA_027564795.1 Aphredoderus sayanus
AGGGTGGCATATGGAAGCAGGGTTGGCTGGGTGCTGCTATGCACACCAGGTGTGAAATGGACTGTTTAATTAAGTGCTGATGTGGTTCTAATGCATGTGGGGGGGCGGGCACTCCTGCTAGATGAGGGGCATGTGTGGCATGCCTGAGGCTGGTGGGGCGGGGCTGGGTTGTATGTGCAGGGCGTCACTGTCACCTTGTTGTAACACTAAAGCGGCCCTGTTCCTGCCACAGAAGCAGCGGAGGAAGGGCCACCGTAGCTGCTGAGATGTGTCTAGGTGTGACGCGGTCAGCAGCCCTGGTCAGAGGCAGCCACCCGCATCTGTTCTGCTGTTTGTTTCATTCTCTTTTCTTTTTTTGTGCTTTTTTTTTTTGCTTTCTTTCTTGGTGTGCGCGCGTTTGTGTGTGCTTGCGTGTGTGTGTGTGTGTGCGTGCGCCTGTGTGCGTGTGCACTGTGTGATGTACAGTGTGTTTTCGTGGCTCAGCTTGAGCGGTCAAGTGTGGAGGCAGTCTGGGCGAGCAAGGCTGGTAATAGCTGAGGCGATGCAAAGAGGAGCCTCCCATTAATCACACGCAGACAGCTCTCCCCTCCCTCCCTCTCTCTTTCCCACTCACCCAACTCTCCCTCTCCCTCTTTCTCTCTTCCTAGAGCTACCTCTCTCTCCCTCCCTCCCTCCCTCCCTCCCTATCTCTATGCTCAACTCTCTCTCACTAGAACACGCACACCCGTTCCACACGTACACAAACAAACTGGCAATTGGCGCAGCTAATGAAGTGCATGCAGTCAGCTGATGAGCCGAGGGAGAGAGAGGGAGGGAGAGAGAGAGAGAGAGAGAGAGAGAGGGAGAGAGAGAGGGAGAGAGAGTGGGAGAGAGAGGGAGAGGGGCTTCTGACAGTGAAGCTCATTTCCTCTATGGTGCTCATTTATCTGGAACGAGTGCTTATAGTGTCTTGAGGTTCAGCGCGGTAGCACAGCGAGCTGAAGCACACTTCAGCTCAGGGATTGGACGTGATTATTTGACGGGAAGTTCTTCTCGTCTGGGCCTCGATTTGAGTGGTCAGCTGCACGCTGCTAGGGTCAGAGTCCAATTTTATTTTGTGTGAGTGCAGCTGCAACCCCTCTGTTGATAAAGAGAGCAAATACATGGGCTGTAGACACACACACACACACACACACACACACACACGTGTGCGCACACTCAGGCACACAAACACACACCACACACACACACACACACACACAGTGCACCTACTTAGGCGTCTTCACACATCCACATATGTTCATAAAAAACACTTGCACACACACACACATGCACAGGTGCGGCACACACAGACTGACCTACAGTGCTGAGGGGCTTCTTGGTGTGGCTCTGACCTGCTTATGTTTGGGTTGACGTCCTCTTTATCCTCCTGGCTTAGCTACACCCTGCCAATCGTTGGTCCACTGCTATCACGTTAATGACCTAGGGTTTATGTAACCCCACCAGTCGAGCCGTTTAATTCCAGTCTAGTCCACACAGGGGCCCATCCGTTCCATGTGATCGCGGAAGCCCCACGGCCATCCTGTGCACCTGCTACCAGGTGCTCTCTAAATCCATTTGTCTGGTTCACTAAATGCACCAAATTGTTCTTTAATCCTTCTTTTAATTGGATTTTCCTTTCAAAAATGTTCTTTCTTCCATTTAGGAATGAGATGTATTGCATACCTATAAATCTTGAGTTTTATATTATGACAGCTCAGATAATGTTCCAACTACAGTACAGTAAGCCTTGTGATTACACCGCATGGAAATCAATTCTCATTTAGGAGATGAAGTGAATGACTTTTACTGCTCCTTTTTTATTCCGTTTAATCTCTTACAAGAAAGCACAGTATCTCCTCTAATTCTCTGAGCATGAGTTGTCCCTTATTGTTTAAAGCCCTGCATGAAATGCACAAAATAATGCCCTTCATCATTTCATGCAGTTGGTAGTAAATGTGTGTAATAGTAAATCGGCACTAGAGTCTTTCACTGAATAAATAATTCATAGACACAATATACAGTACATTCCCTGGTTAACCACTGAGACGCCAGTGAGAAATTGCTCGTCAGCTATTCAACAACGTTAATTAGAATGCCGACTCTCAAAAATCCCGTTTGTGGAAACTAGCCCCCCCCCCCCCAAACTGTTTGATAGAGAGAGCGCTGTCACTCAAATGGCCTGGTTTACGCCCAGTCTGTGCAGGCGACGTGGGCGCTACAATGGGATACCCGACATCCGGAGCTCTCCGAACCCCCCACCCCCCAAAGATTTATGGAAATGCCTGCTAATAGAAATCTGCTCTCTTGAGGGTGACAGGCAGCTCTGATAGGAGCAGACACCAGCGCACATAGCTCCTGGTTAGTGGCATCACGGTGGAAGATCGCTTCAAGCTCAACCCTAATAGGAGTACAGTAGGTAGGTGGAGAGGCTTGGTTGTGTCAGCAAAATACATGGCCGGGGAAGAGGGATTATTTATGTGTGTGTGTGTGGGGGGGGGGCGTCTTTGTGTGTGTGTGCATGCAATTGCACTCACACTTGTTTATGTATTTGTTTTCTTGAACATGTGCCAGAGCGTTAGAGCAAATGTGCGACTGTGTGTGTGTGTGTGACTGTGTGTGTGTGTGTGTGTGTGTGTGTGTGTGTG
>JAODUG010021206.1:0-45211 GCA_027564795.1 Aphredoderus sayanus
TGGTGGACAAGTCAAGAATTGCAGTGTGCGTGAATGTGGTGGGTGTGTGGGGGGGTTATCTTCCCCATCCCCCCTCGCCATCTGCGCCCCTGGCCACAGACCTGTCTTCTGTACTGCTGCGGGTGCACTCTTTGTGGCAGCCATCTTGACAGCCATGCTGGTCTCTCCCTGGGCTGACACACACTTTCTGTGGACCAGATCACATGTTGTGTCTTCTGAACAGCAGTGGAGTTGGTCTGAACAGCACACTGCCTGGAAGAGCAACACATTGAAAAAGTCCCTTTAGTGGAACACGACCCCCCTGAGAACACCTAGTGGGTAACTGTCATGTTTCGTCTAGAATGTCACGGCAGCCTAGCACTGGAACAATGTGTGAATGACTACACAAGTGTGAAGTGACCTTATCCACATCTACACAGGTATTCTTTTTGTGTGTTGGTCTTCCGTCCACACACAAGCTGCATGTTAGGTCACTGAACGTCCGCATGTTCTAATCTCCTTTGTTTGACGTCAGTTAGTTATCTCCTTTCTTTACATGAGGCTTTCGTGACAGCCTGTTATAGCGTTTTCATGTGGATGGAGATTACTTTTCTTTCTCTTTTTGTCTAATGCCGGGATCATTCTTAAGAACGAAGGAGGAAAAAAAAATACAAAATACTGGTGTAAGTGTGGACTAGGCATACAGTGACAAGGGAGGGGAACCACTTTGATGCCAGGTCCTCCGCTATCTGCCTGGAAACACTCACATTGGGCATGGGGCAGCAGCCATATGTGCCGTTGGCCATGAGGCAGCACGTGGTCTCGTCAGGACATGCAGACACCTCATCTGGACAATTCACTGACAGGCAGCCAGAAAAATAACAGAGTTTAATGACCAGCGCTTGTGACAATGAAGGTCGGTTTAAATGCATGTGTGCTTGTGGTTGGAGACTAAATTGACTTGAATCGCACAGCATGGGACTTTGTCCCTCCTCTCACCGTCACGGGGGAGAGCAGCGCTCTTCCTCACCAGGGGGATCTGCGTTTCGCCAGACACACACATCTCGTGCTCGAGGTCACATGCCGTGTTGCTGGGGCAACAGTGTAAATGGTCGTTGCAGCATATAGCCTTTTCATGAAAGAGGAAAAACATATACAGATACATTAGAGTTAAGAGCACTTAATTATCTGTGTTATCTTTTATGTTCTGGTGAATCAGAATATTTTAATAAATACTGTAAACAAATGTTATTTGTCATTGTTTGTAACAACCCGACTGACAGCTTTAGTATAAAAAAAACATAGCAATTAGCACTGAAATTATTCCATAGATACTGCAGATCTGTGTTGAAAACAGGAAGTCACATACTGCAGCTAAATCTCTTTTAAATGAATAGCGACATTCTGAAGTAATAATGACTCAAATGTGAGTTCCCTTTTTCAAAAAGATGTTTGAAGACAAAAGCATAACTTTTGCATTAACAACTGCATAATCAGTGTTAGCACACAAACTTCTCTCAGTACTAACAAGTTGGCCATCAGTGAGGTTGGGCACTATTATAAATAATGAGAAACATTTTAATAATGTACGGTTTATAAAAAAGTGTGAACCTAAATATAAGTATATATAGTATCTCCCTCTAATGACCAAAATATAATCTCAGATTTCCCCTTTAAGATCAAATGCTTTTTGGATGAATTCCCTGTATTAACTGGGTAGAGAATCTTCTTTCCCAGGGCCCCAAACACTGTACCTTTGGGTAGGGACAGCATCCGTAGTCTCCACTGACCATCAGGCAGCAAGTTGACCCATCTGGGCAGCTGTGCTTGCCATCAGGGCATGACACAGACAGCGCAGTAATGCCTACAGGGACCAGGGAAAACACTGGTCACTAACATTGTAGACATCCCTAATCAATCATTGAAGAATACACATTATTATCATTTGTATCCTGATGATGCATCTATTTAATATTAACCATATTTACAGACTATAAGTCATGCTTTGTTGTGCTAGTTGTCTGGCAGGTCCCGTGACTTATCCCAAAGCAATGCATGTGTATTTTCTCTACTGCATACCAACTATGGCCAAGAGATGGCACTAAATACATGAATGAAAATTGAAAACTGGCTAATAGTATAACTGTGACTTATATTTATTACTAAACAACACATTTTTTGATAACCAATAGTCTGGAAAATTTGGAACTTAATAGCTTTATGAAAAATACTCTACCGGTTCTATCTTTCCTTTTCGTAGCAGGTACTTTCCCCAGCATAGGAAAGTATTCCTGTGTGGCAGATACACACATAGAGTGAGTAAGATCACACTGTGTTCCCTCTGGGCAGCAATGGAGCTTATCCTCACAGCACACCGCCTACAGAGAGAGAAAGAGAGAGAGGCTTTGAGTAAAAACGTACAATGGACCTAGGGTCTAGAAGGGCTTGGGTTTGATCCAGTATCTGTAACTATCCATGAGCAGCATACTGTACATGATGCATCTTAAGGCACACTGAACACTGATTATACTTTTGACCATTGATTATACAGCAACCTTAATTCAATATAAGTATACCATGAACATCAACATTCAAGATTAATAGTCTGTTCATTAGTTGTATAACAGATGGATATTGATATTAAATACCTGTATCACCATTAAAATAGCTTTCTTTAACTAGCATCATAGCTGCATTATAAGTATTCTTATACTACTTAATATAAGTAGTCTTTTGAGATACAAAAGCCGGTCATAGAAATGACAGCCTTTGGTTCTTACAGCCACAAAATGTGTTTTAGAGGTAAAACGGTTGTAAGATAAGGCTAACCCTGAGTGAACAGTGACACTACTGTAAATGTCACCCAGTGGCATGCTGGTGTGCTACCTTGGCCATGGGACAGCAGCCCCAGGAGCCGTCAGGAAGCTGGCAGCAGGTGGTGTCAGTCGGACACTCTGACTTCTGATCTGGACAAATGACTGCCTTCACGCCCTGCTTGAGCAAGAGCAATTCCAAGTCATGAATACCAATGACAAGAAGCCGTGAGAGACATGGAAGACATAAAAACTTGATTTCCAGCACAGTAAATGTAGAATTAGGATGGAGAGATTAACCAAATTCCAAACAAATCAATGTTCTTAAAGAGCTACACTATGATTGCATCATCTGAAACAAATGTCAGCCGTTTGTCAGGGGGATGGGGACATATGAGCTCTGTATGAGGGGGAAATAAGGGGAACGTGAGCCTCTCTGCACAGGTGTGTTTGTAACACTGCTTTCAATGCCAAGGACAAGTTCAGACACAAATCGAGGAGTGCCCCTTTTTAACAGCTATATGCTTCATCAACAAAGCTCATAATAATAGTTATTAAAGGCAGATCCACCACCACATCGGCAGAAAGTACGGTTATCTGTAATGCCTCACTGCCTGAGTTGTTGTTTGTCTCCATCATGCCACATCCATTTCCTATTCTGCCCTATTTTTACTCAGTTTTCCTGCCCTATTGTTCTAGAATTGCTGACTGGCTAGCTGCCAAATGCATCGTCATCACAAATGGCTGACAACACTCTGAACCTACTGAACACTAGAATGACAGTAGTGACAGTGAAAGGAAAAACAAAAACTGCTCTAGAGGAAATGTGGACATTAGGCTACCTGCGGTGTTAGCATGGGTTGTTGGGGTGGGAGTCTTCTCAGCCAGGGCAAGGAAACAGTCTTATTAAGGCACTTGGAGTGGACAACGTCACATATAGTGCCTTCGTAACAGCAGTGGAGGTGGTCGGAACAACACACAGCCTGCAGCGAAGTAAAGCAGATGAGGTTTTAGACACGACAGCGTGATAAGGCCAGGAATAGCACAGTGTTGTGGACAGGAAATCATGACAAAAATAAAACCTGCATTGATTTTATTCACACCAATTAACAGGAAATCCTGAATTTCTCTTAAATCTATGTTGCATGCTCAAAAATGGACTTCTGACATGGTGTACTTTAAACAATTGTGGTGGGCATAGGACACAGTGGCCTAAAAACCATGCAGCTTTGCTCAAATTGATCTCCCATACACTTAATCAGTGCAACCAGCTGTCGGTAGCATAAATGTATTGAGAAAATGTCAACATACAGCGACAAGAACAACTAATAACCACAAGCTTTGTATGCCACTAGAATGAACTGAGGCCAGACAGGGAACACTGTAATTACATTTAGTATATAATGGCATATATCCAATAGCAGCTGCTGGCATACAACTCCCTCGCTCACTCACATTTGGTAGGGGGCAGCATCCATAGCTCCCATCAGGGCTCTGGCAGCAGGTGTGCTTCTCTTTACACACACTCCCATCAGGACAGATGATGGCTGTGCTCAGGCCAAACAGTGCCATCCATACGACGCCCATCTGCAGAGTCTTGTGGGGAGGGGAGGGGGCGAGAGAGAGGGAGAGACTTTCACCCCAACTGCATGATGTAGTTTGACTTACTGACATATGCGTGACTTGCGGAGGATATGCTATATCTTATCTCGTATTGGTGGTTTCTGTGGATTCATGTGATAAACCACTAGCCTACAGCGTGGTAAAAAAGTATTTAGTCAGCCACCAATTGTGCAAGTTCACCCACTTAAAAATATGGGAGAGGCCTGTAAGTTTCATCATAGGTACAATTCAACTATGAGAGACAAAATGAGAAAAAACATTCCAGAAAATCACATTGTAGGATTTTTAATGATTTTATTGGTAAATCCCTCGGTAAATAAGTATTTGGTCACCTACAAACAAGCAAGATTTCTGGCTCTCACAGACCTGTAACTTCTTCTTTAAGAAGCTCCTCTCTCCTCCACTGGTTACCTGTATTAATGGCACTTGTTATCAATATAAAAGACACCTGTCCACAACCTCAGTTACACTCCAAATCCCACTATGGCCAAGACCAAAGAGCTGTCTAAGGACACCAGAAACAAAATTGTAGACCTGCACCAGGCTGGGAAGACTGAATCTGCAATAGTTAAGCAGCTTGGTGTGAAGAAATCAACTGTGGGAGCAATTTTAAGAAAATGGAAGACATACAAGGCCACTGTATATCTCCCTCGACCTGGGGCTCCACGCAAGATCTCACCCTGTGGGGTCAAAATGATCACAAGAACAGTTAGCAAAAATCCCAGAACCACATGGAGGGACCTAGTGAATGACCTGCAGAGAGCTGGGACCAAATTTAAAAAGGCTACCATCAGTAACACACTATGCAGCCAGGAACTCAAATCCTACAGTGCCAGACGTGTCCCCCTGCTAAAGCCAGTATGTGTCCAGGCCCGTCTGAGGTTTGGTAGAGAGCATTTGGATGATCCAGAAAAGAATTGGGAGAACATCATATGGTCAGATGAACCCAAAATTGAACTTTTTGGTATAAACTCAACTCGTTGTTTTTGCAGGAGAAAGAATGCTGAGTTGCATCCAAAGAACACCATACCTACTGTGAAGCATAGGTGTTGCCCAGCGACAACCCCAAAACATCACTGCTCTGGAGGAGATCTGCAATGACGAATGGGTTAAAATACCAGAAACAGTGTGTGTGAAAACCTAATTTTGTCCTGTACCTATGATGAAAATTGCAGGCCTCTTTCATCTTTTTAAGTAGGAGAACTTGCACAATTGGTGGCTGACTAAATACTTTTTTACCACACTGTATTTCATTGTTGCATTGGAAAATAATAGTGGGCAAATTCACTAGCTGTGCATTCCAGATGAACCCTAAAGAAACCAATAAAAGTTTATAAATAATTATATATTATTATAATTATTATTATTATTATTATTATTATTCTTAACATTGTTTTCTTTATGGTTCTGTTTGTGAACTGTATTGCTACCAACTGGCAAGTGCTTAAGTTGTTAAGAATACATACATTTAAAGGATGAAATATGTAATTGTATTATTATTATTATTATTATGGGTGTTTAATAAGAATCCAACTGTCAGGTAGACATTTCTGAAACATGAGAATAAATTATAGTCTTTTATAAAACCACTAGGAGGTGTACAGTAGCAATACTGTGGCAGATTTACACAAGAGGCAAGGTGTGTGGAAATTAACAGACAGAAATAAAAATAAGCAATAATATGTAAAGCCCTGACAATATACCAGAGACAATATGTACAGTACCGTTAGTAATTTCTTACCATTGTACTGTAAGCAGATGCTTGAGATGGAGGCAAAAATAAGTTACAGTAACGTAGTTGTTTTATTCACAAATGGAACTGGAGCATGTCCTGGCTTGTTCTAGCCTGCAGAGCAAGACCAAAATATCAATTTACTATGGGGAACTGAGACAATCTAATCATTTTAACTATCATACTCAACTGCATCATATGACAAAACAACGTTCCAACGTAAAGTTGTTAGAATGCTTGTAATCCACTAACATAACGTAACCTATGTTTGGAAAGCTTAACAGTTGATGAGCTAACGTAGCTAGATGGCTAAGAATACATTTCAAACAGGCTGTTAGTACTATAGCCTATGACATGGCGATAAAATGTCGTCTGAAAATATATACATTTGTTTTCTTACCTTGTATTTATGATACAGCACTAACGTGTTTATGTCGTGCGATGTATTAGATTCTGCATAGATCAAATTCAGGCATACTGTATAATAATGATAAACAGTTACCGAAAGGGACTGATCACATGACTCTCACGTGACTAGACTGAGTGCTGTGGGTACACGGTACTGTTATCATGGACATTAATGAGGGCAGGCACTGCAGCTTCGATCCCTTATACTATAAGGCTTATAATCATTTTTTGGTTGTTTTGATTAATCCACGGTGTAAACATGTTTATTATACGCGTCCAACCATGTTGACTGGTCATCATATATCAATAGGACTACATGTTGAACATATTTAATTACGAATACTTAACAGTACAAAATCTAAACAGCTCAACACAATGTATAGCTCCAACAGACAGTATACCTTTCTCTCCACTGTTACACAGGTAACAAATAAATACAGTATGAGTGTGGAAACAATTTTATTTTTTAAATCTTGTTCCATACAGAAATAATCAGTTTACAGTTTACAAACATCTGACCAGTTTCAAAGCAAATGGTTTTGCACACAGATGACCTACAGTTTAACTTGCTGACCCTCAATAGTTTATGCATTGTTTAATTCCAACTAACATTTCTCTAACAATGTTAAGTTCACAACTGGAATCTATTGAGAAATCCCTTCTCACGTAAAACTATAAACCAGCAAGGAAAGCCACGATTGCACTACTCATTAAATGTTAATCTTGTCCAAAAGGTACATGTAAAATTTACAGCAGAGGACAAAACACTTCAGTAGGAATATTTCATGGCTGTGTTCTTGACACTTTAAACATCACATTTTCAGCATGTTCTGTAGGCTACTGTCACAGGCTTATGAACAGCAAGCAGGTGGTTTAAAAAGACCAACAATTACTCACTCTTGATATTTCCTATTCATTAAATAATTTACATAAAATGCTCTATACCAGACACAAAATTTAAATAAACGAAAAATGATTCAATGTTCTTGTTTGTTTTTAGTGTGCTGAGTTTGCGTTTATGAAATAACTAACAATTCACAGTTGTTTATGTGTCATAGGCAGTAGTGATGCTAGCTACAGTACAGTGGGAGCATCTTGGTCAGTATGTCATTGTTGTAAACATTAATGACCGGAAGTGAAGTTTGTTAGAAGTGAATCAAAGGGACTACTCTTATTAATTAAATAAAACTGGCAACATAATGCAAATGCATCATAGTTTGTGCCAAGCAACCTGGATAATAAAAAAAAGAAGTTATAATTAAAAACACCCTATTCTACATATTACATGCACATCCAGAATCATATACATAAAATCTCATATTATTCAAGTTCATATCATTTACAAGTTTGGTGAAAAAACATAGATACAAGAAGTGATGACTGTGAGACCCAAAAACCCTATCTAGAATTAATTTGGCAGGCATGCTCCCCAGAGTGATAGATGATGTAATTACTCTGATGTACTGTGCTTCATAGTGTCTGTCAAGTGCCAATCTTGACAGGTCAGTTAAAGGTATGCTCCTCAGTTGTGTTATGGCATTCCCAGATCATGCACTCTCAAGTTTCTATCGAACGCTGGTTTTGACCAAGAGGGTAATTCCAGACACATATCGAGGAGTGTCCTTTTAGGTCACACGACTGTTCACAAACAACATTATAAAAGGTCCTTCATGCCTATACTATTACTCAACCCGATGTGAAAGAAGGCACTTACAGGAGAAAAGTGGGCCATGCCCTGTCTAGAAAAAACCCTTCTCAAGATCTCAAGTAAGTGAATAGGTAGGCCTATGCCTTAAAGTAAAGTATGTTTTTGCTAATGCATAGGCTATCTGTAAATACTTACACAGGGTTATTGTGGGTTTTCTTCTATGCAGGTGCTGATAAATTGTGTGTGTGCGTGTGTGTGTGTGTGTAAGGGGGGGGGGGTGTTTGGTGCCTTCTGCTTATTTCATACTGTATATTCACATGCATGTTACCTTCCTACACCAGTGGACTTTCTAAACATTAGGGGACTATTTACACAACATGAACTCAAGAAAGATTGTGTCAAAAACCGGAAAAAGGCAGATAATGCACTGTATGCATTAATTTGGCAAAATTGTAGATGACAATTATGAAATCAACTACACAGAATATGTAAATAGTTGAACATGATGAACAACATTTAAACTCATTACCATCTGAATAATTAATTACAACACACATTAACACAGTACTGAAGGAAGTGGAAATCATTACATCCCTGAAGGAGAAAAATGTACATTGCACGTTAGAACCAAAGTCTGTATATCCATTAAGAGGGGGGCAAAACCTTCATACTATAAAACATTGAGTATCTTGAGAAAAACATACCATCATTTCTCTTTATCTCTGACATTTAAGACATTTTCAGAAATGTTTAATTTGCAGGACAATAGAGTGCATAAGGAAAAAACAGGTCCACTTAAACTAACTCTCAAAGGGTATTTTGTATGGAATACAAGTCCAGGGATAGAAATGGTAATCCAATCCAAGAGTCCATCATATATAAAAATTCCATTCACTGACTTCCAAATACTAGGGAGAACCAATATCAAATTGCTAGTAAGTGCTTTATTCTCAAGGATTTATATTTTATTCTATAAAATGGCTATTTCCAAAATCAGTGTATTCAGTGGCTCAGTTTCTTTCAGGGACTCATGTTTTGCACTGGATAATTTTCTTAAAAAACGAGTGACAGCCAGAATATGAAAATGTTAAAAAAAGTGATTATCACCGAAACAAAAAACTAAAACCAAAGAAAAACTATTGGCCAGTGAACCGTTGTGCTTACTGATTGTTATGTTGGAGTTGAAATATATTCATTGATTTGATTGCTCATTGAAATGATTGTGAGAGCTTTATTGTTCAATGAGATATCGTGAAAGGGCTCACTTCTTGGGATGGAAGACCATTAGCGGTCTGTCTTCAATCTTCTGCCACGGGCTCTTCTTGTTTTCATCTTTGTCGTCTGGATCATCCTCAGGACTTGTCATGGAATCACGTCGATTCTCACTATTGCTGCTGCGGCTGCTATTCCCACGACTTCGCCCTCTTCTGGGGATGGTTGAACCTCGCGATGAAGGTCCTTCATCCAGAAGAGGGGTGAGAGAATTCTCTTCAGGTGAAACTGGCCGTCCTTCACTACTGCTGGGCTCACTGTGGTCTGGGTAGGCTAGCTTGGAATAGGTCTTTCCACCACTGCTGCCAACACCATGTGCCTTTCGTCCCCCAGTGCCCCATCGCTCGTCTTTCCCCTTCCGGTTGGCCGCTGCCTTGCGTTCATGGGCCTCCATAGGTGGTTCAAGGTTGTCTCGGATCGCACTGCTGGCTCCACCCCCGAACCCACTGCCGCCACCACTAAGGTCGTTGCCAACGTCGATGTAGGAATGGCGTACATGGGCATTAGCACGTCCATCCAGGGAAATGAACCATGCCCGTGGGTGTTGCTTTACACCCAGTTCCAGAAGTTTCTTCTCGGTCAGAGCCTGGAGCTCTCCGTTCATTTGTGCCATGGTGGAGTCATTGAAGAGGACTGGGATGGTCACGGGTCCACCAGACGAGTCAGAGGCCCAACTCGGGTCTTCAGAGTCATCGCCTTGAGATCCACTTAGCTGTTGTTGTTGAGGCTGCTGTTGGCCTTGTTTCTGGGAGTGGTGATGATGCTGCTGGCCTCCTCCCATCTGTGCACCATCTTTATCTTGTTCCTTTTGGTCCTTGCCATCTTTACCCGAAAAGTCAGAGGACAGTCGCATATAGTGGGCTGGAATGACCAGAGTGGGTACCATGCTCCGATACATGTTCTCCTTCATCTGGTCAATGGAACTACAGAAGATGATCTGGCCTGGCTGTGTGTTGAGAGAGGTCGGCCTGGCAAGGTTGTCTGCAGCGGCCGCTGAATATTCTGGAGGTTTGTCAGACTGTGTGGGCATGTAGCCTTGAAAGCGAGGTGGAGATGGAGGATCAGCGGAGTAGCCTCGATTATCATTGGCGTTGTGGTGCCGGTGATATTCAGACTCCTTGTCTTCCATTGGGCTGTAGCTTCTGCTGTAGTCTTCATGCAATAAAGGGTTGTCCAGATTGTTGGTCTCTGTAGCACGTGTGACCTTCATGGGAAAGCTCTCACCCCGTTGGGGTCCTGAAGCATTTTTCCCCTTTGAGTGGCGTAGCTTGTGTGCTGGTACATGTTTAGCGAACTCTTCCCTTGTGCTCTGATAGTCTTGTGATGGGGACAGATCAGATTTGCCAGTGTCGGTGGAGGGGCCAGATTCGACATGACCCCCACAGATCAAATTCAGCCGTGAAGTGGAGGTGCCCTGGTCTCGCTTAGAGCCATTTAGATTTGAAGAGTGGGGCTTGGCTTGCTGCCGGCGTGGTTTCAGACACTTACGCCTAAAAAAGACAAAAGGAGACCATAACTCAGAAAGCAAAAAGGAACATCTGCCTAGAGTCAACAAGAAAAGTACAGATTAGTGAATTCCTACATATTTACTGGCAATCACCATTGTAAACATCATAACAATCTTAACATTGCTTTTTATAGAAGCTCAAAAGTGAGACCTTCGCCTACGCTCCCCACACCTGCAGTAGTAGAGCAGTACACAGAGCAGGATGAGAACCAGCAGGGCGAGAGAGCCCAGGATGGACAGCAGGAATAAGGTGTGGTAGGTAGTGATGTCCCTCAGGCCAGGGTGTCCCAAACTCATGCCTGGAAGACAAATCATGGCAGACAACCAGCTCAGAACTACGAAGGTTCACTTCTAAAGTGGCTCAGTTTATCTCCTTCATAAGGTCTGAGAATACCTTGTTGGTGAAAGCTATACATGTACTGAAGTTAGTATTCTTGCATTCAAATTATTAGTCATATCAGAGTTAAAGAAGAGGATGAACAGAGCTAAAGTGCAAAATTAAGATTCTGGAATGAATGCTTGAGCATAGAATTCCAGACTTGGGTCACCTGATTTTAAGATACATGTCTGTAATTAAACTACACAAGCAATATATAACATGTTGTTGATATGACATGGGTCTATATATGATATGATATGTCTTGTAACAATCAATTAAAATCAGAAAACACAATACTGTATGTTACATTCCCACTACAACCACACACATCTTCAGTTTTGTGGCGATATAGAACAGTATATTGTGTTGTCTCTTTGTCAATGACATATGAAGACAATGTTTGGCAGACCAACAGCGAAATATGGAAAACCCCAGAAACTGTATAGTGGTTGAATAGTAGAATAGCATTCCCTAACCTGAAGATGAAGGAAAGGCAGCCAGCCAATAACCCATCTGGGGAACCACAACATTCCAGATGAACTGTGTGCCTTCCTTTTTGATGTAACCAGTCCCATTACGGACCCACAACCCTGTAGAGCAATAGGAAATAACTTACTTAACATACTTACATAAATATTACACAAATAAAATGCATGATGCAGTGAAAATAAAATATGTCATTGAAAATCTGTGGCATACCTGTGTTAGGCTGGTACACCCAAGCAGGTATGCTTGTGGCAATCCTATTGTGGGTGTCAGATGGGAGAGGAACCGAGATGTGGATTGGGTCTGTGACCTGAATGGCGCTGCCATCTTTGTCAAATAGTTGAATGCTGACCAGCGCCAATGCTGTCAGGTCTGTCCACCCTGTTTCTGCACCTGGTGATATACAATGTCTCCTTTACAATAGTTTCCACAACATACAATTGTATTTTGATGCATGTACGTTACCATTACAAAGCCATTATATTCTTTCAGTCAAACATAAAGAGCAGCTAGCAGTCATTATAAAACTGTGAGTCAGGAATTACAAGAAATCACAACATGCTTTTAGGGGGGTCTTATTATGGTGGGCACACCATAATACAACCAACTATACAACCAAATGCATTGAAACCATGCATTTGGTTGTATAGTTGTTTACACTATTAACCCTCCCGCTGTCCTCGGGTTTCAAACGCACTTCCTTGGTCAGCAGATGGCACATCATTTGCTGCAGTTGGAGCCTTCTGCTGGAGCAAAAAGGTAGTGCGTTGGGTCAATTTGACCCGGAGGACAGCGGGATGGTTAAAATGAGTGGTTAATTGCATATTTCACATCCATCAGTGAGGTTACAACCAATTATCTTCCTTTCGGGGGTCAAAAGATTGGAGAACTATTAACATACAGTACCTGAGCTGTTTGTTTCTTTACCCAGGAGGTAGGGGAAGCCACCAATTTCATACTGGCTCCTGGCTATAGTCAATACAGCAGACAGTGTTGTGTAGTTGGAGCTCATTGGTAGCTGAAGAGACTTCCTCTGAAGCTGCACCAATGGCTGGTTCCGAGCACCTGCAGATTTAACGGTACAGGTGTATGTATATTTATAAGGTCTGAGCAGTCTGACTGGGAAGAATCTGTAACAGTTAAACATAAACACTGTATTTATGCTGATAGAAGCAGTCTTCCATGGACATGTAACATGGATTACTACAGAGATCATGGAAAGCAGCAGCAGACATGACACACACACGCACACAGACTGATAGACAGATAGATGATCTGTTCCAAACTCTAGAGCTATTTTATGATTTTATTTTGTAAACCATAAATATTTACCATTTATACCAAACCATTTATATCTTGTAAAATATAAATTGTAGTATTGTAAACTACTTTGGGGGTGAATTCTCAGAATAAACATACAAATCCTGTACACAACGTGTAGCTTTGAAAAAGCACACACGCACATATCACATATTTTTATTTCTAATACCTGGCGATCCAGACAGCACCTGTAGCACATCATCGTAGAGGATAAGTGTGCCAGGCCGTTGCACCAAGAGATACAGGCTGACTGACGCATACACTGCAAGGACAGAGTTGCACCCATTAGCACTGATACTGTAGGTGTGAGGAAAATGTACTGCATTAAGTTGAGTGAGATACGAGTGTGCCACACCTTCCAGCAATGGAAATGGCTGCGGCCATCTTGCTACTGTACTGTAAATCACTACATTACTAAGAAATGACACATTACTGCAGTTCTTCCTGGAGGTCTGTAAATTGCCTTACGGGGGATGCGGCTGGAGTGCCAGGGCACAGAGTTGGTCACATAGTCTTTCTTGGACGCTGTAATGATGACCCATGTCCCCGGCCGGTACAGGAAGCTGACCCTAAGCAGACCATCACGGCCGGCCTTACTGGACGCTAAAAGGGTCTTGTTCCCATGGACTTCCACCTGAGCATCCGCCAAAGGCGAAAGGTCACTGTTGTCAAACACCTGGACTCTTATTTGTACCTCTGTAAAATGACAAACAGTTTGTGAACAAGCTGACTTTTTACTGTAGGCTTCAGCATCTGTTTGCTTCCACCTATCATTTAAAGGAACGGAATATAAAACAGTTAATTATAAAGACACAAATATGTTCTAAAGAACATTCAGTAATAAGCCATATTACCATATTATGTTTTGCCCTGTGATATCTGAAACATATTTGTAATTACAGTAGACTATTTGACCAGTCATTACACAAGAGTATGGTCCAGTTTATCAAGTCACTCTTGGCTGCATTTCCAAACTACAGTTGTGTGAACTAGTCCACGATGGCCTACATAGAAAGGGACAACTGGCAACATAAACATGATTACATAATCAGCCTAGCACATCAGACACAGACAAATGACACCCGCCTTGGCCTGGACCGCATTGTTTGTCTGCATTCACACTTGGGGGAAACACCCTTCAAATAAATCAATTGCATGGCTATTTACACCCTGTCATCCTAAACCTTAAACATCATTATTCAACACAAGAGCACTACAGATATGGGTCACGCTCTGGATGTTTCCATGGATACGGTGTGACTCTCAAAAAGCCAAAAGCTAGCTTGCTTTGCTTCCAAAATAGCAGACCCTGTAGCACCATTATAAGATGTCCCCTTTAGCCTCTAGCCCTCAAGTAACATATTTGAATCCCTTTTTGCAGTTTTCAATGACAGTAGCCTCACTAATGTGGGCATTCAAATGCTGTGGGTGTTTGCAAGGGAGTGCACAAATAGATGTGCATGTAGAATAAAGAGAGAGACTGTGCATGTGTGTGTGTGTGTCTGAAGGAGACATTTGTGTGTAGATGTCCTCCTCCATTACCATAATTGGTTCAATAACAGCTCCCTTGTGTGCATGGAGAGGGTTCGCTCAATCTGGATTCCACACTTAAAACACTGGTATTGAATAGTCTCATTTGATAAAGCGCTGACAGGAAGAGGTGGCCAAGCCTCAAATAAAATGGCTTTGAGTTTTGGCTGCATGGTGTCATTAATCAATGTGTCTTGTTTCCGTATGTGTAATGTTTTTTTAATGAAAGACATCTGTACTGCTTACAGAATATGTGATATGTCTACTGTAATGCTAACGGGCTGTAAAGGGCCAGGGCCTTTTCAAATTAATATTGCATGTTTCTTTTACATGTAGACTCAAAACATACAATAATGGCTATACTGTAAACCTGTAATAGCCTACTTGAGCAACATTTGGTTAGACAAATGCAATGTCCTGTTTGAATGCAATAGATGGCTTGACCTACATGCATGCATACCCTCACCTAAAGCCTGCTACTGTCTCATAAGCAAGAAAATATGTTAGGCCTTGATTTCAGTTCAGCCTGATGGTACAGAAGGTAGGGCTGTAGTAGACAAGGCCTAAACCGCCATAGTGTCTCTAACGACTCACTTTGATTTTCCAACAGCGTTAATAATGTAATGTAATGTAAAAAATACAGGCATGGATGTTTACAAAACAAATGCACACATTTGTGTTGCCTTGTAATCGTATTAGCAATTACATGAATTAATGGAGCTGCAACAGCTCCAAATCTACACTCGGAACCATCCAGCCAACCAGTGACCATATATTCTATTGAAGCAATGTATTATCTACAATGTAAAGCCTTCTAGTAAATGTTTTATCGACATATCGTCAGGAGAAAATCCTTCCTTTTGCCAAAGACATAAAATTGCAACCACTCCCATCTTTTCATTGTGCTGCATCCTCTGTATGGCGAGCTTACCAAATGCTCCCTGATCTGGAAGAGATTTAGCGAGCGCCTCCCAAATCGCGGAGATGGAAACGAAGAGGAGCAAACGAGAGATGTAGTTGAGTGGCATCCTTGCAACTACATCTCTAGTCCCAAATCTGCGACCACGTATCCATATTTCTTTTAGGTTTGAGATCTACTGGCTATTCAGACATTTCTCGGATGCTTGTTCGCTGACATAACGCCGTTGATGCCGCCTGTAGCATTGCCTTGTTTTCATTGTCTGTGCTGCGGCTGGAGATAAATTGTCCTACATTACCCTCTACTGATCTAAAATGGAATAGCTACCTCACTGTGTACTGAGGTTAGTTAGTATTGTTTTTGCTCTTTTGTTTTGTTGTTATCAATGTATTTTTAATGTTTTTAATGTTTTTTAATATTAGTTAATGTTTTAGTTTTGTGACATAGCCAATATAATCCCTTGACGATACACATACCACAAGAAGTTAACTTAACCTTTTCCAGTTAACAAGATATCTAACCTGCCATTAAATAACAAACATTAATTAAATGTGTAGATCCAGTAATGTCATGATTAGTTTGTGTGCATTTTAGGCTATAATAGTTTTACATGAAGATTGGGTTACTGACAGAACTAAGACATTTCAAACAGTCTCTGTTTGGACAAAACCATGACCCTAACCCTAATGAGCAGCTGTGAGCAGAAGATCGTAAACGTTTCAGAATGTGCTTCACTATTAAAATGGATTTGATTTAAGATGATTTGTCTTTCCTTTACTCTGGGTCCAAATGGCCTTAAAATGGCCCAATGGCTGGACTTTTGGGGCATATAGCCTGTATATGTATACTAATGACAAATATCGGTTGTATTCACCAGCAGGGGGCGCAGCAGCGCTTGAGAAATTAGTGACCTTCGTTAAAGTGCATATGCTTTTGTGAAAATAACGTGTAGTCTTCCCGCTTCCCCGGGAATTGTGCCGAGAATTTATCCCATGTGAAAAGCAAGTTTTTGTCTTTCAGTCAAACAAACGAGTATACACATTCTGTCATTTGTAGTACTGCTATCAGGCACGCAGTCACATAATGTTTCTCCCTTCTTTTGCAGCTATACGCACACAGTATATTGCACTCATCGTCTGTATTGGTGGTCTTAGCCCAAATGACACTCGGTGTGGACTGCATGATATTTTTCCAGATGGATGGTACAGGTAGACTACTATAGGCTATTTCTACTGAACTTTCTATAAGAACAAACAAACATCCACCGTCTATAGGCCTACACTGCGTGAAAATTCAAAATTATATAGGGACCCTTTTCACACCTCCTTGAGTCTCTGCATTGCCTGGGGAGGGAGTTTATTTTTAACTCCTTTGATTAAAATACGACTCTCTCACTGACCTTCACACCTGCCGCAGTGCTGCCAGGTTCCACGGGAACACGGCCGCTTGATAAATAAAATCCTGCCACCACAGCACTGACAAGCTATAATCAATTCTCCAGGAACTGGGCTTGGGCCAATATACTGCAGCACTAGGCTATTAGACCCTGGCGCCCAGCTTGCGTGCTGTTTTACCCTGCCTGCTTCATATGTCTACTGTATCACGCTGCATGAGGTCAGACTACACAGCCAGTGAAGAGCTATGGACCTTCTTTTGGAATTGCAATCATGTGCGTAGGCTATAGGCAAACACCGAAACGCAAATAAATGACGGACTGATAAGCATATAGACACATTACAGGTGAAAAGAATTTGATAGAAATTGGTCAAGACAGGTGAAAAGGGGTTCAAGGAGACCACACTACTGCATGCAGTCCACTCGCTGGCAACTTCATTACCGTAATGGATGAATGTCGGGATGAAACACACTTTGGATGTCCAAATGAATTAAGGACACAGTCACTTCAATACCCCGGGGACCTGCAACATTTGTCTTTGCTGGAAGACAGCAGGCATCCTCTCACGGGTCAAATATGCGTGCAAACACTTATGGTTGAGAGGCATCCAGGGGAATTAGCACATATTATCAACAATCAGTGCTGGTTAAATTACCATCTTAGGTTTTTGCTGGTACCTCCTATTTGGTATCGATTTCGTACAGTTCAGCTGTGTTTCATGTTCCACTGCTGATTGCAAATGTTTTATCTAACTTGTAATTGCAATATTAATTGCATTTTTTATATTACATTTGCATAAGATTTGTATCGTTCCTCTTAATCTTAAATGTTTTCCAGGCTTGTTCCCACGACAGACTGACTACTTATTTCTAGATCTCTCTTGTGTTTACATGATTAACACATGTTCTTATAGCCTAGGCTACCCGATTCATAAGTCGTGTAGAAATTTGGATCCTATAAAGGTTAGCAATTTGGGCAGAGGAAGGCTCGTATATCTTGCTTTAGGCAAACCTATTACCATGCACAGTGCCATGACACTTCATCACACTTCCGCTATCTCCAACCTTGCCATAAAATCAATAGGCTACCACGTTCTCTGAAGGTTTTACCAATAATTCATACTGGCTCTGACATACATGGAGGAGCGACTCTTGAAAACAGTCAAGAATCAAAAACACATCCGATCATTTTATTGTATTTAGGAAACTGAATGGAGAGACTTAACTAGTTTAAACGTGTCGTTTCCACATTGAGTGTACCTCGGCAGAACCTGTCCTTTGATGCGAGCGCTCTTTGTTTTATCCACAGAAAGCTATGATTGTTGTCTTGACTCTGCCTGCAGACATTTCTGCCGAGCGAAATGTGTTTGAGAGTTCTTTGTGTTTGTTATTATTGGGCGGCTCTCTAAGTGTTTCTTTGAATGTGCCAGGAAGACTATGAACAGATGTGGTAAAAACTCAAAACAAGTCAGCAGGAGCACACGCGCACATGTGTGTGTGCGCGCGCACACATTGCCTATTCACGTAATTTCACACAAAGAAAACGACGAAACTGCCTTTTTTCTAGGTCGCCACCTCACCTCACTAGGTGGTATAACAGAATACTTTTCCATAAGCTATTGAAAAGAGGTCAGAAACAAATACATTGATTTCGTGATTGAATCTCTGGAAAAGTGGGTGCATCCAGGTGCATGGTCCAAAAATTCACAGCAGCTCAATTTTCCATCCTCTCCAGGGATGGATAACAGTTACAGTTTCCATTATTAATGTTGAAACATCTTGGTCAAGGCACTTTTTAAACTTCCTGTTTTATTCACTCCTGTCCAAGTGCGTGTAGTGCAAACGCTATACACACGCCTCAAGACTGTATTGCACCAGAACTGGAAACACTTAACCATAAAACAACAGTACACGTATGGTGGACAGATATGGACACTATATATATATATATATATCAATCACTGGAAAGTACACATGTATGTGATTATTTTATAGGCCTTTGAACTGAGTGACCCTCTGCCTTGGCAAAGTGCTTTACAGAACCTGCCTGTCATGGAGACATGAAGTGTGGTCAAAAGGAGACTTGGACAAAAGGAGAAAACGAGATGCATCATGAGAGGACTCTGTCTGTTTATCTGCAAAGAGGATCACAATGCTAATTTTACACAAGCAACAAAAAGAAGGAAGCCATTCAAAAGTAGCCTAACATCCAACCATGTTTTCATCAAAGCACACACACAATTATAGCTCTTACACCTGCCAGGTTGGTTCATTAAGGGAGTAGCCTATACTTTTACACCACAGCAGACAATTAGACTTAGGCTTCACAGTCACAGTGATGTTGGCTGGCAGCTCTCAACCCTGAAACTGGATTCTAACCACACTTAACCCAGTTTCCTATGGTCTTGACACCGTTCACACTTCAATAGATGGCACACAGGGGGAGGGCAATGTTATTTTGCATCTTTCTAATTAGGGCAAGTATAGGTTATACTTCAAAATGTTGTGCATTTGTTGAAACAAATATGATAAGGTGGTATGTGTAGCACATTCGGGTTTTGAGGAGGTCATTTGTCACTTTTTTTGGGTTTGAGTAGGCTATATATACTTGTTTAGTAAATGCACTACAAAAAATACTTTCCATTCACAAAATCACTGATGTTGTAGGCTACTCATTTCTGCCACGGGTGCTCTTCGATTAAATTAATGTGCTTAAGGCTGTAAAATTGAACCAGAATGGCATTTAACTTTATGGGCCATTTATTGTAAAATGCGGTTTTGTCCTGACAGGCAAATCTGTAAACATTGGCTTTGGCACGGATTCATCCCAAAATTTGGGCACGTTCCTTTCTCCTAACTGCTCTCCTCCTTGCATGTTTGGCAGGCTCTACTTTCAGTGCGCATTGATCGTCCATAACAACGGGCAGTCCCTTTAACTTTCCCATATAAATGACGTCAAGATTGAACAGGATTAGAGATTAGAATATGTTACATCATTAAGTCTACGACTAGGAACTGAGTTATACCTCGGCCGCGACGGATATGGCAAATAAAGTAGCTGCCCGTGGGTGGAACACGGAGGAGCCCCTTTCTCATTTAGGTGGTCTATAGCTTCAGTGGCACGGAAGAAGGTGAAGATATGACATCTTATCCCGCGGCTCTTTGAGGAGTAAATCATGCCTGCGAAGGAAGTTTTGATATGGGATCAGGTCTGAGCGCTATTAACCGTATCTATTTGAAGGTGTATGGTGCGCGTCTCCAAAGGTGTATTTGGTTTCCTGTAATACAAACTGACGACCGACTTCAATTTAGTATTCATGAGAAACCGACCCGAATGGAAAAGACCAACAATCACATTAAGACGGAGATATCATTGTTCATCAGCAATACCCCAACATTCAACATTATAACACTGGGCCGTTTGCTGAGTATCTTTTCTGGACTGTGCGTTTTCATACAGCATTTTATTTTTGACTAGATACGTGTTTAATAATATTGACTGGTGTGAAATGTGTTCTTTAACTATTCCAAAATCTGAGGCAAATTGACAATTATATAACGGCAGTTTTGATTTTGTGAGTTCTCACTTTGCTGTATAAGTAGAATATGGTCTCAATGGAACGTTTGGAGTCGCTGGTTAAAACGCGTGAAATATATTTTAAAATCACAATGGAATGGGCTTGAAGAAGATGACTTTCTACACAGAAGTGAAAATTATGTGAAAAAAAAAGATCTGGAATAATGCGTTGTATATGCATATTTCTCGTTGAGGTAAGTAGCGTATAGCCTATGCATCTTAATATTTTTTGGACTGTTTCTCACAGACTGTTCATCTGTGAGATATGAAGCTGTATTAGATACATTTCCTACTTTTATATGTATGTAAGCTACATTATTTCACGATTTTAAAATGATTTTTAGGACTAATTAATCGACTTCTATACAGCCCTCAAAGACAAGGGGTCCCGGGGCACTTGCCCGGTGTGCCCGGTCAGTTATCTGGCCCAGATCACGCTATAAAATAATCAGATAATTGTGTTTTGATATGATTTTTGTATCCCCACGTTGTTGAAAGATCTTCATCCCTGTGAATATCATAGATTTTTTGAATCCATACGGTGTCAGGCTTGTTCAATTTGTCACTCGCAAACACCTGAAACAATCACACCCACACTTGAAAATGGAAAGAGAACTCGGCATCTTATTTACCTTCTGTCACATGTTTCCTCAATACCTGGGGCCAGAGGCATATCCTCACTGAGGCTTGACGATCTGAATTTGTGACTGTTAATCTTACAATATCCTTAAGCAGTGAGCGCATGGAGAGCAAATGGAATAAAAATACTATTTCATCCACTTTTTCCAGGCAGAATGATCTGAAACATCATATTTGTGTTTTTAGAACATGATCTTTCAGTCAGAATATTGGGCAATGACTTTAGAAAAGACAAACAAATTGGACAACCAGCCAAGGTCAATAAAGCGATGCTCTGAGTGTGAGTAAATATTGATTTGGGACTCACCTTCCCATTCTATTTGCGATAACTAGCGAACTAAGAATAGTCAAGAATCCACAGAACCTATTTGATATTCCCCCCTTTCTATTCACAGCATGTTCCTATTGTTGTGATTTAATACCAGAGCTTGTCCTATACTCCCACACATAGCAGAACACACACACACACACACACAACATGCCTGCTTAGGGGGCCTCATAGATATTTTTCCTATCAAATCACATCAAGGGAATTGCAGGCGTATATAAGTCTATCCATTGACATCCTGCTAGCTGGTAGATGAGTTGTAATTGGTTAGCCTTAAAAGCCTTAGAAGATTGCAGGTAACTGGTCCTATACCTGATACCTATCAAGACTAGCTAAACATGATCAGAAACAGCAATGGAGTAAGGGCATTTCTTAAAACCTGCAGCACTGTTTATATACTGTGGCAGGACTCAAGCAGTGCATCACACAGCACTGTAATCAATTATTAATGTGTATGTATACAGTAACATATATTTGTACTCCATATACAGCAATGGAAGCATTTAATTAATCATGAATCCAAAGGAAATGTCCTTTTCCACTACAGTAGCAAATGTCTAATGCCTGTTGTATGAGAGGCTACATTATTTATAGATGTTCTATTTAAAGAGGAGCGGAAACAAGGGGTTTAGAGGTAACATATCTGAATGGCTCAGTATCGAATCAGATAATGAAGCACTGCAGCTATGTCCATGAGTTGTGCATATTATTTCTTGCTAACAAAGACATAACTGGTCTTCCCTTACCTATTATTTGAATCTCACACACTGTTCCCAAGTGGCAACAAGTTACTGTATCATGGCTGCTTGCTGTAGAAAACGGGTATATGTGTGTCATGTCAGAATTTAGCTTCCAGTGTGTGTGTGATTGATAGTGACATTACACATTTATATATAACTTAATTTCTATATATATACTGCAATTTCTGAAAAACCTGTGTTTTTATTACAATTATAGAATTGTCCCATAATCATCTCATTTTACAACAGAAAACCAAAATAGATGAATTGTAGCATGGATTTAAATTCAACTCACTGCAGATATTAAGCAGATATTATCAAGTTCGGATATTATCAAGTATGGTTGACTACTGGTAGTGAAAGCCATACACTTGGATGTATGTCTAGTTTCTAGCTATCTGGGATGTGGTCTTCCATTGGGTTTGTTGAGCATGATAAACCCCTAACAACTGCTCCCTGCAAGTATTTGTCACTTGTCACTAAGTCACTTTGGAAGAAATTGTTGTTGGATGTAACTGAACCTAAAACATAAAGACACCTACAGCCCATTTTTGGTAGTATGCCTTTGTGCCACTAAAGCAGATCTATTCCTTTGTGTGTGTGTCTGTGTGTGTGCGTGTGTGTGGACAGTGTGCTATATAATGTAATTGCAAACAACTCGTGAATCCTCCTAACATGCTTTGTAGCTTATGCCAAGGACACTAGGTTGTCCATAAAATTGAAATGTTGGTACAGTAGTCCTTTTATCCTGCAGTACTTACAGAATTTTCTGACAATGTCTTTTTTTTAAATGACCACAATTTTCTGTGTAAAAGAGAGTAGTCATTTTCTAAAACTTTCCCAAAATGAAACCTTGTTGTCATAAACATGAAAGAGTGCGCAGAGGGGATTACAAACTATGAAGGGCTCCAGATCAGGAGTATTGTATTAGGCAAGAGGAGGTGGTTATATGCTTATAATCTGCTGATGGCTTAAACTCTCTTAATACAGTTTAGCCCAATTTAAACATGCAGTGCAGATATGTGAGCACATTAGGAGATATTAGACATCAAAACAGCCTTATTAATCCAGACATACTCATATTCTGATGCTGTTCAATGAAGATTACGGTTCAATCAAGGAAATTAAAGGTAAATTAACCATTAACCAAGAGGACTATTTTTTCTTTGCAGGTGTGCATTATTCTAGGCCTCCTCTTGTTTCCGGGGTCTTGCTTAAATTCAACGTGTGATGTTCAGCATTCGCAAGCAGACAATGTGTCATGTAAGTCTACACCTCATGGACACAACAATGATTCCTTGATTTACAGAGGTACTGAAAAAGCACATGGAGCTGTTTGAAGTGATTTAAAGAGAGTACAGTCTAATGCACACACATAGAATCCTTTACCTCCGCTGTATGGTTTTACAATTGACAACTTAAAAACTGTTGTCAGCATATTGTGTTGTAAGCATAAGCTTAATGTTTTTAAAGTAGGTAGATTCCTTCCCACTTAAAACATTATACTTACACCCCCCTGTCACATACCATACATGCAGGAAGGAACAATAATTATTTGCTTGTGATTTCCCTGTGGAAATAATTTAGGACATCCCAGAAGGCCCCAAAATCGGCAACGCTGCTCTAGTCTGTATTGTGTTAGTATACCATCACACAGCTAATTAGTAGCATAATGAGAGCTATAAAAAGAAATGTTTTCAACACTATGTTCCACTTTTAGCTGTGCGTCTGAACAAACTCATTTAATTGTTAATTCCAGTGTAAATAAACAAAACAAAGGAGTGAGAAAGTGTGGAAAATCTTCAAGTTAAAACAATTCTAGCCTACAGTACGCCCTGCAGTGTTGGCTCCTCTCTAGATGCTTAATCTTGAGTTGTTATAATAATAATAATCAAAAAATAAATAATTATAATAGCAAGTCCCTTGGGGCATGTCTACATTCATATTCACCACTGTGGCCCTGTTATTGCTCGGGGGTAAAGTCTGTCACCAGTGTTTACCATTACCCTTTAATATTCGCCCTTTTAGTAAATGTTAACCGGCATCTAATGAGATATTCATATCTTCCACCAAAGTGAGCTCTTCTAAGTATTGATGTTATTGATGAAAACTTCTCTGGGTTGCAGATTCTCCAGTGGCCTCCTGGAACCAAAACTCTAGCAATGTCACAGGTCAGTGGAGCAGTGGGGTAAGACAGGCTGCCTCTTTCTTATGTGTGAAATTGATTCCTATAGCTACCCACTGCAAAGTCATGCTGTTGTGGCCATAGTCTGCAAGGGAAGCAGCTAGCGAGTCATATCTCATCTAAGATTATTAAGGCGCAACATCAAAGATAAGCACAATGCTTTAAATAGACCTGGCATTGCATTGCCGGAGACAGCCTTCAGCATCGGCTGCAGATGTAATCAACTACGTGTGTGCGAACAAACTGCATATTTAACTCTGCAAATGTATCACCGAGATTGTTGATTGTTGTAGTCTTGAGTTATGCTGAGTGTGCATGTCAGTGACATACTGTTATGTCACCCTCCTCAGGCCCATACCTCTTCTGTGACTCTTCGAAAGATGGCATTGGCACCTGCTGGCCCAGGAGCAGAGTTGGGCAAATGGTGTCACGACCTTGTCCAGAGAGGCTCCACGGTGTAAGATACAACACAACCAGTAAGGATGCAGCAGACCAATGTGTCTTAATGGTTGCAACAGACTAAGACTATTTTTTTATCACTTTTGTTTTGCTTTCAGACAAATATTCTTTATGTATCTACACAAATTAGCATTCGCGTACAAGAATTATGACAATGCATAATTCATAATGCACCCCCAAAGGAATACTGTAGAATATTGTTAAACTCTATATAAATCAGTGTGTCTGTAGAGAGGACTGCTGTTTGCCATATATTGTATATAAAGGTTGGATGTGATAAAGCACAATAGCTATTCATTAAGGAGCATTTAACATCAACATGTATGAGATCCACGGTCACCAGTTACATTTATACTCTTAATTTAGAAAAACAAATTGTTTTTAAATCTGTGTAATTTAATATGGTATTACATTTTGTCATCGTAAACATTAGAATTTGGCAGTATAATAATTATTACGTAATCTGGCATGAGCCCATCAATAATTTGATGCGATTCAATTTACCTTGAGGATTAACATAATCCTTTCTATCGAAACTTGGTCTGAATGTCAGAAGGAAAACCCCAGTTCATTATAGTCTATTTAAAAGCTCCTTGAGATCTTGTTACAAAGAAGGCATATATAAAGACATATTCAAAAGAATCCAGGATTCGGGAGGGTAGCCTAGTTATTAGATGCTGTAAACAAGGGATCTTTACAGGGTTTCATAAATTGACCTGTTTAAAAACACATTTGTTTCTAAGGAAATAAAAGCCTACATATTCACAATACCAATAATGGGTTTAGCTAAAAAGGGCCATATAATTTATTTTTAGGGCATATGCATAATTAACTATTATTACATATTTGATAATGTTCATATTAGAGGTTAAAAAAAGCCAAAAGGAATATATGCTCAAAATGTATTTCCCAGACCTGATATGGTCACTCATCCCACACAGATACATAATTGCAGTTTCAATAAAAAGCAGATTAAAGAGTGTTGTAGTTTAATGACCTAAATTCTGCACTTCTATTTTAGTGCAAGGAAATCTATTCTATTCTTTATCGAAGAGTTGTTGTTACATCACCTCTGGGGCAGAATGTCAGAGTGATGCATTCCATTGGACATGAAAGCTCAGGACACATTTTCTGCAAACACACAGTGGGGCACACAGATGCCAAAATGGTTCTTGTTTCCTTTAAACCTGTCAAACTGCTTAGACCTGGCTCTCCCACAATGTTATGCACTGCGGTACAGTACATTGAAACTTTTGATTGTTTTTCTAATATCATTTTCCACACTTTTGTAATAATAGTAATGGAGGCGTATATGAGAGTTGCTGCTTATATGAGAGCTTCATCAGATTGTTTTATCTATTTGAATGAGATTTAAGACTTCTAGTAAAAAGTATAAGCATTTCAGTTTTTTTAGCTGGTTGTAGCTGTTTTGAGTCTAAAGAGATTATCTTTTATACTGATGAAGATTAACATGTATGTGAGGAAGAGGAGGGCATTGCATATTGAACTGGATTGAAAACTAAAATGGTAGCAGACATGTTGTGCTCGTTAAATGGGGTCAGCTACCAGGACCACCCTATCTGGACAAGCTGGCACAGGAGCGATGAGAAGACTACAAATAATGCATTGCATATTAATCATACCTGGTAGCCTACAGCAGGCAGCAGAAATGGAAAAACAGCGCTAACCACAACTGAAATGTTGTCAGATATTGGCTGGCATTAGTTAGCCTGTCTGCAGAATCATCTACCCCTTTGGCAAATAAACACTTAAAGAGCTTTCCAACATTCTAAAAATAATATTGGCTGGTAAACAGAAAATTTAATTTACTCTGGAACTTTTGAACACCCTACAGCAGCCACGTTGACATTTCTGACATGAAAATGTTAGCTTACTGCTCTGAATAGCGCTAATATGAACAAAGTGCCACAGTCAACAATAGGGGCACTGCAGTGGATATCCAAAATTAGATTGTGACAAATCTTGGACTTGTTGATGCACCATAGCAGTGTTGTTTCCGTACATTGGTCTGAGATGGGGTTCACATCAAACGGCTCAAATTCATTTGGCTGATAAAATCACTGGCCAAACGCCTTTGGAAAAGACTACCAACTGAAACCCTCTCTAATTAGCTTCACAATCTGAAGCATTAATAGGAGCAATCACCACACACTGACTATACAGTATATCTAAAAAGAAAATATCCTGGATATCTGACGCTCTCGCAGACGATTATAGCATGTTGTCAAACATATGCACGGAGGCAATGACAGACATCCAGAGGGCGTTGTCCGGACTGTTCTGCCACTGTTTCGTGACAGGTGCCCATGGCACCACACACCCTCCTCCTGGTTCCTGACTCTAGCCTGGCACGACTATCTTTGTTGTTGCATGTCTCGCCCCTCCCACTATCTATAAAGCACTTTATATTTATTTATTTTTTTGCTGCTAAGATTGACTTTTCCCTAATGGTCCCCAGAGGGAGGCCAGAGTGAATTTGTGCACGCATGTGTGTGTGAGTGCTTGGTGTCTGCGTGTGTTTTGTGGTAGTTCCCCTTTTCAATTGAGCCGCTGTGAGTTGTCTGGTCTTGTGCCGCTCGGAGAGGTCAGCGGGGGGTGTTATTTAGAAAAGTGCTGGTAGCAAGTGCTCAGCCTTTGCTCACTCACAGGGAATGCAATGAATCGTTTTGTTGAATGAGCTTGAGCACACTTGAGCACGCTCGGTACATTCATTTGTAATAATAGTGTAGTAAGGGGCACAAGCACATAAGTAGATGCCATCAAAAAGAGGTAGCAAGCAACAAAGAAAAATATGTGAATAGACAGGAAGTGGAGAAAAGGCGGAGAGAGGGTCGAAAGGGAAAGAAATGTATCAGGTGTAAGTGGTTGGCAGGCTGGCTAAAGCATGTGTATTGTATGTGGTATGTGTGTGGGTGTGGGTGTGCTTGCCTGGCCCAAAGTAGGCCCATGAGCTGGTGTTTTTCTTCCATATAAAACATAAGTAAGCTGAAATGGAAAGTAGTTTAGGCCTCCCCTCTTCAAACTTAATCCGCCCCCTTCCCAACAACAACAAAAAAGGTGTATGCGGTTTTCTGTAATCCCCAGCGGTCTTTTATTATTGAGGTAGAATAGAATATTTCTAAAACTTACTGATAATATAACAACAAGTGCTCAGGCCACTTGCCTGTTAAGTGAAATAACCGGATAGTTTTTATATGTACAGTACAATTGGAGACAAGAAGCTACATGAGAGGTTTTGCTCACAATTTTGTATAGCTTCTGCATTCAGAGAAGGGCTTAATTGTCTTTACCATTGGAATACTCCATTTACGCCATTTTCATATCCCACAAGACACATAAGAATTCTACTTTGGCTAATGATTTCTATGTCTGTGTTTTAATTTGCCTCCTTTTGATAATCATCCTTTTGATACTCATCTCTACATTGTTTTACGCACACATCTTTTAAGGTAAAAACTATTATTATTCACCAGCTTTGAGTGAGGTTGTGCAGAGTTACATAATGCATATTCACCGTTTGGTTCAATTTAGAAACTCACTTCTACTCAGCTGTATCACTGATTTGATGTGTCATTAGTTAAATAGATTCTCTTTGTGGTACAGACTGAGTTACTGCTGCTGAGCTCAGATAATTCCCTTTCATGCTGACTTTCCGAACACAGCTGTGCACTTCCACGAATCACAGTTGACCTGCATAATCTCGCCAGTGCATCACATTACGTTTCAAACAAATACAGTTTGTTTTGCTCTACATAGTGTAAAAAGCAGATCTTGATTGATGCCCATAATTTATTTCCCTTATCCCTGGTGCCACTGGTTTTAATGACTTCAGTACAAACCATACTGAGGAATTGCCTGCTGTTGGTGTTAGCCTCAGTTAATCCGATGTGTTGAACCACTAATCATGTGTGACTAAATTTGTGCTCAGCATACATTCCTGGTAGTCGGTGCGGAATTAACTACAATCAGTGATTCTGTCACATATGCTTTGGTACTACTGTAATATCCTCTTGGGATATGCAGAGAATAACCTGCAATAACTGTCTTTCCAGTAGGTGAATGGAAATATATTCGCATAATCCAGATTGATGGAAGTGAAATTAAAATTGAGAGTCAGAAGACAGAGGGTGTGTAGCTTTTAGCCTTAGGCTTGGAGCTGTGCCAGTATTCCACCCCGCCATTGCAGTTACTGTTGTACCTAGTGCCCTTGTTTCCACAGGGAGGATTTAGCACCTGGCACACCAGTTACTGTTTTTATCACCCATTGAGTACCAACAATGCGCTATTGCTAAGAAAAGATTAAAACTGATTTGTATTCTAGACCAGATCATCTGAAACAATGAAGTACAGGATCAGCCAACTATGTTTCTCAACAGTTAAATATATATGCCACCAATGTAATACCCAAAAATTCCACAGCTGCCAATGGTCATGTCGGATCGGGACACTCCATGAAATCAGCAGTTATTTTTGGGAGCTTGTACTTTTGACTTGTAAAAGACATTTTACAACATTGACAATGTAATGTGCCATTTGTGAGCACTTTGATTTATTAACGTGATTCTGACACTTAATATTATTGTTAACAGTTGTAGGTGTTAGGTGTTAGGTGTTAGATAATATTATGTTGGGCATGCACTAGGTAGGAGAAACTGTCCTGGAAGGGTATATCCAGTGCAAATAAGTTTTCTATGTAACCTCAGAAACTGGACTTCATGGCAACCCCAGATGAACCACACATTCCAGGCACCACCCTATTTTATTCCATAGCAGTCCAAAATTAATTCACATTCCAATATGTATAAAAGGACATCCAGAAATATAAAATGTTTAATATGTTAATGTTGGTTCAGATTCTCTAAAAGCTCTTGCTCTGCGTGGGGTGATAACCGGCCTGAAATTGATGTCATTTGAAGGGAGTACAGTATGCATATCTCTATCACCTATAAGTGACATGCTGAATTAATCAATTGGACAATCAGTTTATTTGCAGCTCTGTCAGTAGCGGTTAAGGTACAGTATACGGAGATACACTGTAACCTGTCAAACCGATCACTTAAAGTCACTGTACACACCAGAGCCCAACAAGCACCCAGTCTTTCACAGCAGAAACCAGTAGAATTAATTTGGGCGGCGCAAACGTTTTTCATCGCTCTATAACTAACGGCGCACCAAACTGAAGGCTATGCGCAGTGTGTGCCCCGGCAGCCATTTAACACGATTGATGATAACATTGATTAAAAATACACGTCCACTGTGGAACCGCCGGGGGTGGTAAGTCACTCATGGTGGAAACGTGAGTGGCGAGGCTGGGACGAACTCGCATAGTGTGATCACCCCCCCCCCCTCCCACCTCCACCCACATCACCCCCACCCTGCACCCAATCTTCCCAACCGCCCCGAGGATCCCACTGTCAGTTCGGGCGATTTGATCGTACAGTGAGGGCTATAGAAGTGGCAAGATGTGTTTGGGTGCAAAGTATAAGCTCATTTTAAGGCCTCAACTTGGGTTAAAGGAGAAAGCAGATACACATACTGAATGACAGCTCCCATGCTCTGTCAACAACATATCCTTTCACAACCTTTCCCTTTGGCAACATCTGTTTCGTTATGCAAATATCTTAAAAATGTATGTATTTACAAATGTATTTACATAAGCATTCACAAAAACCTTATGACATCATGGCGGTATTCTGGAAAGTGTCCCATTGGATAATAGGCAAGATCATTTTTCTTACATATTAGGAGATGGTCCCGCAGGTATAGAATGCCAGCTGTGCACTTTATGCGCTCATCCGTTTATTCTAAAGCTGTGTAGTCTGCACTGGCTTCAGGAGAGTTTTTCATCCGGCCCCTGCAGTGATTTCTCCAGACCACACACAAGATATGTGTCCATTACGTAGCCATAAAGCATCTGCCAGAAGAGGCCATGGGGAGATATATGGATTATATATCACATGATATAGGCCTACCCAGTGCAGGTATGCGGGACATATTTCAATTGTTTTGTTTTTTTTGGACCGACTGATAATCTTGTGATACAGATACAATATAGCATTGCAGCAGTATGTGAAATAAAGTGCTCCAGTACAAATTAATAATTGTTGTGTAAACATAATTGACAGAGAATAGTTGCCTGCACTTTCTCCAAAGGGAATGTGGGATTATATGATTTCATTGTTCTGATGAACTTGTTTTAATTTATAAAAAGAAAACTTATGGTAAGGGAGACACTGTTTGAAGTTGGTTTAGCTTTGATGTTTTTATTGTTAACCATGCCTAATTTATTTTTGTTCCACTCTCTCTCTCTCTCTCTCTCTCTCTCTCTCTGATGCCTGCTGTGCAGATAGTGTTTACAGGCTGTGTCTAGCTGACGGGACATGGGCTCCTAAGGGGAACTATTCCATGTGTAAAGCCATCCTTCATGAAGAGGTTTGCGTCACTCACTATCTAGTGTTTGCTAACATTATGTGTGTGGGTGTGGCGAATGTGCACAAATGGTTGAGGGTGGTGGTGTGGCCTTAGTGTTTTCAGCCATGATCTGTTTGTCCTTGTTTGTATGTGTGTGCGTATCTGCAGTGGTTAATGAGGGTTTTCATTAAGACTACTAAAGGTCTATTGTACAATGTACACATGAAACGCAGCAATATCCATGCTAATTAAACACCAACACAAACAACACACATCAAATGCAAGGTTACAATGATGAATCATAGAAGGTCAGTTTGAAATTCAGACCAGCATATTTAATATGTTTCAAAGCTTTAAAGAGCCACTCCTGACAGAAATGCTGAAAAACACTCACATTTTTGTACCACTGATTTTAAAAGGGTCAATTGAATTATCCGAGTTGAATACAAAATTATATACTATTCGTGTGGTAAGATATAGGCTAATTCAAATGGAAAATGCACTATTCAAAAATATGAATAGCGCATGGGCTATGTGATCTGCTATATGATGTCAAATTACATCATGTGAAGATGGAATTTCGGAACAGCAATAATCTTCTAGGACATTGTCCTCTGGCAGTGTAAGAAAGCTGTTAACGCACTTTAGCAAAAAGCATGCGTGGTTGTTAGCTGTTTGCTGACCTTGGTAGATTTACACCCATGTGTTTCCAGCAATCTGCCTGGATAATGTGTGTACTTAGCCATGTACTGTAAAATAAAAAAAATAAAAATGCAATAAACTGAGGGGAGGGGATGTGGATTAAGTCAGACTCTGTTTGTGTCAAATATATTTTTCTCTTATATTCAAATGACTATCTTACTTACCTTTAAATCTTTACTTTCAATGCAGACAATGTAATTGTATAGTACATTCTGCAGTATAGGTGGTGTGTGTTGATCTCTCCTTTTCAATGAGATAACAGTGAGATATTGGGGTGGGCGGTGGATGACGTCAACTGGATTCTCCATGTTCAGTCTTATTACCCAATACAGTGCACAGTCCCACTTGAAAATAACACCCAAGAAGATAAAGTGGTTATTGGAAAGTAAAAATCCTATTAAATTTGAGGATTTAACTGAAGGTTGTTTTCTCATGCACACAGTGGGAGATCATGTAATTTATTTGAGAGAGCGAGGAAGAGAGAGAGATGGAGGGAACCAAGTTAAGGTTTGATCTGATGATAATGTGGTTTACACACTTGGTGAGGCAAGGGGTTGGGAAGTTTGCGGTTTCATTACATTATGTAATGCATCCACCCATGGTTGTATTAATGGCTAGATGCTAGATGCTGTGAGTATAGATGACTAGGATGGTAGTTAGGTCCCTATACTAAACATCAGCATTATCAAAGTCGTGATATCCTTAGCTAAACACACATGAACACACATGTAAAATAGTGTGTCACAGGAAATAGGCATTTCTGTATGCAATTTTAACTGTTTCTGGCATACAGAAGCCATCTATTTGGTCCACTGGAAGAATGGGAAGATACAAACTTACATACCAGTGAATGGAACATGATGTTTGGTGAGGTGGCGGGTGGAAGGGATTAACAATGCCTACATCTAATCTGGGTGTAGACACCAGTCGGTTACATAAATCCAGCCGTGAAGATTACTGCTGGTACAGGGGAAAATCCAGTCACAATTATATCTGAGTCACTCAGTGATCTTAGGCACAGATATGGTCCGAAATGGGTCTGTGTTCCATTGGCAATATCTTTCACTTCACTGCTGCCACTGCGAGGCTGTGTACATGTGATGGATGTGTGTGTGTGTGTGTGTGAGAGAGAAAGAAAGAGGGAGAGAGAGAGAGAGAGAAAGAGAAAGAGAGAGAGAGAGAGTTTGGAACCCATCTGAGTATACATGCTTTAGATTGCACCATTCAGTTCTAACAAATTACATTATGCCCAAAATAGAAGGATTTTGAATCTTCTCACAATCTTTTAAACCTTCTGTGGTCTTGAATGAATTGTGTCTGTAAATGAAATATTTTACATGAGAGACATGTCTCTTGTATTTTTTGCTTGTCTTCACAGAAAAAAAGCAAGATGCATTACCAAATAGCTGTGATCATAAACTTCCTGGGTCACTGTATTTCGCTTGTGGCTCTGCTCATAGCATTCTTTCTCTTCCTGTGTTTGAGGTAAGTGTCCGTTCTGCTGTCCCCAGTCCATTGTTAATCCTGAAGACATCCTGAAATGAAAGAGACGTCAGTATTCTTGAGATCCCCCATTCAGTGCTTATTCAAAAGCCATTTGGTCATGGGATGAAATCTTCCCTATCTCAGTCACGCAGATGCAAAAGGGTTTAGAAGCCCACATAACTGGGCCATATTTCCCCACAAATACATCCAGTGTAATAACAGCCCCCTCTCTCAGAAAGCGGACAAACCCAAAACAGTCTTACGGAGGTCCGGTGGGACAGCGATGCATGGTGGAATGGGTTTCTCTGACAAAGTGAAACAAACCAAGCGTTAAGAAAAGGCCTTAGTCCCCCCCACCCCCTCCAACAACAACAGACATAGCTGTTATCAATCGATAAAACAGCCCTGGGGAGGGCTAAAAGCGTGAAAGGGCACAAACCAATGTCATAAATAGAAACGCTGAAGGACAGCGTTTATGCAGGTCTTCTGTTAGTGAACCGCAGTGGCTTGGACAGGAGGGAAGGCAGGTATAGGCAACAGCAAGTATGGCGTAGTGAATGGAACATAGGTGTTACCCACTAAAATGGTGTTTTATTAGCTGTGGAGTTTGGCGTGTGTTGCCCTTGTTTACTTTTTAATGACTCTGAGACCAACAAACCTCCACAGCAGCAGTTCACAAAGTTCGGATCGACAAAGCAAAAAAAGTGCAATAGCAAACATGGGCTTTCACAGCACAGATGCTGTCAAGCATTGTAGTCATAAACTCAGCCATAAACAAATGCATACATGTTTTATTAAAGATAACAAAACATACTAAAACAATTGTACGTTATGACATTTTACTTAATTATTATCAGTCCATACTGTGCCCCTGGCATTGCACCATGGGAAGTGATGTCATAGCACGTAATGAATATTGCTGTATCATAATCTCCCCTTCTGTTCTTCTGGCATGGCATGAACAGCTTCTGTGATTATGGCAAGTCCACAGTTGCTACCAACAGTAGCTTGCTAGTTTATAGGACACAAGTGGGTTGTAATATTCTCTATATCTATGTTAGCTTGCTGTACGCCCCTCTCAAACAGCAGTTGTTTTTCCTTTTGCGCAAGTACAATCTGTCATAACGGCATTTTTTATGGGTCATATCCAATGGGGTGTTGTGACAATTAGGTTGCAGCTGCTTTAGAGTTCCCTACTTGATATAACAATCTTCTACTTGTGGAAGGAGACAAAAGTTTGATGCCACTGGAAAAGATATAGCTCTGTCAGCACAAAGCCCCTGCAAGTGATACCTATTAAGAATTGATGCATGCTGAAAAATAAATCACGTCGCTCATGGTTGGCAAAACAAGAGGCAGCCGTCGCTGGCTGATAATGCCTTCAGCTGGTGACAATAAACTGTCTCTACGGTGACCAAGCTCGGTTTGCTCTGTCCGTTCGCTTTGGGTTTATGCTTCTATTTTCAGCCGCAGGCTTACAGGCACTTGGATGCACTTTAATTGTAACCTAAGGTCAATTTATATGTTAGACAACAGGCATATACTAGACATGACAAACAAATTGTGGGCTTAAGATATACCGTATTCCTTATTTCTGCCATATATTAAATATATGGCAGAAATATAATATAATATTTGTATCACATTTATGTGATGCAAAGCGATATTTACAGTGTGATACGGGTACTTAAACAATTTATGTATTGCTTGCTATATACAGAATATTATTAGAATATATATTACCATCAAATTAACCAGAGTTTGATTTCTGAATTGAATACAAGCATCACACTCCACAGAAACACATTCTTTATACCTTTTTCCCTGCAATATATTTCCAGACAGTCTAGGAACTGAGCTGGCAACTTCCCAGACACAATCTTGCAGTTTTAGCTTATCCCCATCACAAAATGCTTTAATCTTCCATTTCAGTTTGGTATCAACCTACAGAGCAATACAAGAAAGGTTCAAGGGTGTAAGAACATTGGAATGCCTGAGGTTATCCTCTGTTTTTGTTGGTTGATATACTTTATTATTTCCTGTGAGGGTAGTCTCTTGTCCAATAAAGAAGAAAAGCCCACACACTGATTTCAATACCGCCATCAATTCGTTAATGCAGTGTTTCAACCAGTGCAGCATTTCAACTGCCTGCAGACTCTCTTCCTTTATCTGCTGTTGCTCTTTTAGTCCTGCAACTGTGCACAGTTTGGGTTGGATGTGGATGCTACGTGTAAGTTACCCCTTCAAAGTCTCTTCAAAGGGTGCAGGGTCAAACTGTAGATTTACGGCTCACCTACCCCCTTGTCTGTCTCAGGAGCATCCGTTGTCTGAGAAACATCATCCACTGGAACCTCATCACTGCCTTCATCTTAAGGAACGCTACGTGGTTCATCGTCCAACTGACCATGAGCCCGGAGGTCCACGAGAGCAACGTGGTGGGTAGCATTCCACAACGCTAAATTATTATTATATTTTCAGTTTGTCCAAAATGTTATCGATAGACACAATAACTTACCTGCTTACTTTGTAGATTTGGTGCCGCCTGGTCACTGCTTCTTTCAATTATTTCCACTCCACTAATTTCTTCTGGATGTTTGGCGAGGGCTGCTACCTTCATACCGCCATCGTCCTCACCTACTCTACCGACAAACTGCGCAAGTGGATGTTCATTTGTATTGGTTGGTGTACGTACATTTACCCTAACAACTCAACCCATTTACATCTAATTTGTTAAAGTATAGGCAATGTTTCAAAAGCAAAAACATGTATGTATATAATGATTCATTCATTCGTTCATTAGTATCTTAAATATGTTTTCATTCATGTAAATTCACGTAAGATGGAGACCAAATAATTTCTTTGTACAGAATGAGTCATTTTCCCATGAAATGACGGGTCCCATGTTTACAGATAAGGTTGGCATTAGTTCAGTTGTCACTATGCCAGTAGGTGTCAGTATATTGTAGTGTCCAAAAAACGCTGTTATGGAGGGAAACTTCTTATTGGACCTTTACATTCAATCCAGCTGTTTTTTTTATGTTTTTCTTCAATCAAGATTTGTGTCAATTCACTTTAAAATACATAATCTTAGAACACAAACTGGAAACAATTAGGAATCAATTGGTTTATTATTGTGTATTTGTAATTAAAATTATTTGGATTGTTAACATATGGCAAGCCACTATAGATGTCAAACGTTATTACAGAATTCTGTGTGAATATAGTCTAAACCAAGGTGGCTAATCTTATATTATAGACCAAATGTCATAACCACAGGTCCTGAAAATCCTCTTAAAGGTTAACTTTCTGGAGACGGAAGGATTTCCTCTGACAGCTGTGAAATGTATTGGTGCACAGTTCACTAATACCCCTTTTCACACTGTCAAATCAAACTATGTGGTGCTGAGATTAGGTGTATTTTGCCAGCTGGAATGCATTTTCCCCAAGTGAGAAGTCTGTCAGGAGATTACTGTTTGAACAAAAAATGCCACATTGGAACATTTTGCCATTGGCATGAGATCAATTTTTATTTCAGTTATATTAAATGAGCAAAACAAGTAAGAGATCCTGCCATGTTTCAGTTGTAAATGGACCTTTTTTTATCGTTTAGTGAAAATGAACACAGGAGCACATTCTTTTCACACCTATTCAAGCTTTTCATTCATTCACGGAAAAAGCAAATGTGTGACACTAACCAACTGCCAGTTGTATTTGACAGACTTTGGCAAGCACTGAAATAAGGATTTGATTCCACCTTTAAATCCCTGAAGTGATAATATGCAATTTTCATTGCTTAAAAGGATAAACGAATCATTGTCTATACAGTATATATACAGACACAGACACACACACATACTGTATTTAATGTTTTCTTTTATTTGCCCTCACAGGTATACCATTCCCAATTATTGTGGCATGGGCCATTGGAAAACTATACTATGACAATGAAAAGTAAGAGCATTGATGTGAAACCGAAGTTCCCAAACATGCAAAAGGGTTTCTCTTTTTCCCTTAGCCCTAATGAAGGACAAAGTCAAAGTCAAGCTGATGATGTCCATTAATAACCATCTGTAGTCACATTTACATTAAACAAGACACTCAATTACACATTACCCTCGAAGCTAGTTTCACTTAATGTTTAATTTGGTTTAGAATTAGCTCTTGTGGCACCTTATTCAACTTTAAAGAAAATGCTGTGAAAGGTATTTATTAAGCATCACGTACTGTAAAGTGAATGAGTGAATCAATATAATTAATTTCAACCAACCAATTATGAAATAGTTTACCATAATATTAGGGAAATGGCCAATTGCTGTTGTTTAAATTTCAGGTGCTGGTTTGGAAAACGAGCTGGAGTATACACAGACTACATTTACCAAGGCCCCATGATACTTGTGCTAGTGGTAAGAGGTTCTTCCTAATAAGTACATAATACATTTTACATAGTCATTTGTGATATGATACGCTCCAAAAACAGTTTTGGATCCGGCAAAAGATTCTTCAATTTAATAATGATGAAGCTGATGTTGTTAAATTGTGCCCACCAAAAGACAGATTTAAATCTTGGAAACTCAACAGTTTATACCAAGCCTGCCAGATCCTTAGAAATAGCTTTGAAATTAATTTTGAGATTTATATCTATGATGATGTTCAAAAATATATTTTAAATTAGGTAATTTACATACCTAGATGACTGCGGGGAAAATTATTCATTTTATTCGTTTATCTTGTATAACCATTGTGACCATTTGGAGTCTTACTTTGACCATGACCTTCTTTCCTGTCTGCATAAAAGTTCAGCTGCATTTATCTCAAACAAAGAGAAACCAGATGTCACCCCACTACCTCAGTCTCAACCACAGCAAAACTTGGCTACTCTTCTTCAATGGCCAAACCAGCCCTCTGCTAGGCCTCTCCTTTGACATGAGCAATCCAGCTGCAAATTCAGCCAGAAATTCTAGCAATGTCATTGTGATCCTAGACAAATAACTGTCAAGCAAGGCGTGTACGAATTCCAGAAGCGCAGTAGATTTATGCTATATAACATCCATTAATTCAGACCTTTCCACACCAGGAGGTCTGTCCAGCTCTTTATCCATGCAGACTATGTTGAAACTCTCCTTGTGGGCTCCAGGAAAAATCCCAACAATGTATCCAGAACTTGTCACTACATATTGGACTTAGGTCTTTTAGCAGCTTGCTTCCCAGTGACTCATTCTCTTCTCAGGACATCATATTATTTGTGCTATTTTCTACAGTATAACAGAATTCATGAAATATTTAAGAAGAATCACCATTCAGCATTCAGCCATTCAGCAACCTGCTCTCATATCGTACTGCTCTACTTCAAGATAGAAAATGTGCTTATTAAATATAAAGTGAAGCATTTATTCTGTAATATAGTGCGTAATCCTGCATGGCCATTAGTGGCGCTCGGTAAGAATTTATTGTTTATTTATTTTTAACGGTATAATAATTGATGGGGTAGTTGTACGTAGTATAGGGATAGTTGTTGAAACATTGTTAGACTCCTGGCACCTGACATGTGCATGGCCAGTGAGTTGCCACACACATACACAGAGAAGATGCATTGACTGAAGGCATACTGATTCAGTAGTGATCATTCTATCATGCCTACTTTTCTTTAGATAAAAATTAAGGCTTTTTATATTTGCCAGTAACTGTTTGAGACAAAGGTTGCAGTTCTTTCAATACAATGAAAATATATGCAAATAATGTGGTTTTTACATGAAGCCAACTTTGTAATATAACAAATAGGTAAGCTCTAGAAAGTAATGTTTTGTTAGGCTATTTTGTGATAATGACATTTGTAAGTCGAAACAGAGAAAAAAGTATAATAACACATTATCACAAGAAAATGGAATATAAGTTAAATGTAAATTCATGGCATCTTACTTTCTCATAAATCAATATTGGCATTTTTTTACTTACCCTTCAGATCAATTTCATTTTCCTTTTCAACATTGTGAGGATTCTAATGACCAAATTGCGAGCATCCACCACATCTGAGACCATTCAATACAGGTAAAGTTAATCTTATTGCACAGTATAAGATTGAAAACATTGATTCAACTTTATTACTGTGTTCATGCAACTTATTGTGTTTGTGTTTCTTTTGCTTCTTTCATAATAGTATGTGGGTGGTGGTGGGGTGGTGTTAAAAGAGAAAAGTCAAATAACTAAAACAACGGCGTTATACATGATGAAGTGCTGTCACCCAGTCATTCTCCCTCAAAGGACAAAGGTGTCCCTGCACATACCTGCCATGTATGGGCGCCTGGTCACTTTCTTTGTGTCTCTTTCTGCAGGAAAGCTGTGAAGGCTACATTGGTACTACTTCCTCTCCTCGGGATCACATATATGCTGTTCTTTGTTAACCCTGGTGAAGATGAGATCTCTCAAATTGTCTTCATATATTTCAATTCATTCTTAGAATCCTTTCAGGTATGTCACTTGGCGAAAAAGGGCATTTGTATTTACTGTGCCGTATTTGAACCAATACATGATATTTAATTATATTAATAAAACCCTTGACTTCTTATAACTTCCTTACCACACACTGTCATTCAGGATAAAATATTGATTTTGGATACATTTGAGAGAGAAATCTTATGAAATCATATGAAAATGTCCATGGAGTGTGTCAACCGGTAGTATATTTTAAGAAAGACAAAACCCAGTGGTAGTTGGAAGAAAATACAGATACACACATTTAGCTTCAGTCAGCATTTGGACTTATTGAGGTAAGGAAGCTATAAGGGTTTTTCTCATGTTTAATATCACTTCCAGTCCTGAAGCACTTGAAGAGAAGCTGGCAGTGCTCATATTAAATGTAACCTTTGTGTGAATGGGATAGTTAATGGCAAGAGGCATTAGTAGTGGTGTGTGTGATGTAAAAAACGTTATTCCAGGAAATAAAATATTTTGCGTGTGTGATAGGCTGCAGTGTGTGTATAATTTATATGGGATTAATTTTTGCTATTATGCTGAATGCACTTGATGACACAATGTTCCTCTTTTCTCCCTCTTCTTCTCTTGAAGGGCTTCTTTGTTTCAGTGTTTTACTGTTTTCTAAATAGTGAGGTAAGCATATTCATATCCTCTATTGATATTATATGATATGTTCCCCAGGCATTTCAGACACTTTTATTCCACAGGTTCCGGGACATTTTAAGCCACTCTCTTGTCACCCTCGCTGTGTGTGAACGAAAATTAGAATTGCTTCAACAAAAAACTGTATCTACACAATGACACAGTACTGTTTATATGTTGTTTCTTTTGTGGCAGGATTCATGGCTCAAAGTAGAACTCAAATCAAATATTATAATTCTTATAGATCTATATATGTACAATACATATCATGAGCAGAATTGTTTAAGTGAAAGGTCATGATCTGTACAAGTACGCCTAGCATTAAGTTTAGGTTTTTATTTTAAGGCAAACTCATGCGTGCATGCACGTATACTGTACACATGAACCCCCTTGGAGTCTCTGTGTATGAGGGAGTGGTGCGAGGATCCTCGTTTGTATCGCTCTGCCTCCCAGTGGCCAGAATTACATACTAAACCTTATGGTTAAGCAGAATGGGGAAATAAACTGGCTAAATATCTTGTCTTCCTAATGTTTAATGCTCCCCTGACAGGTACGATCAGCTGTGAGAAAACGCTTTCACCGCTGGCAGGAGCAGCACTCAATCAGGGCCCGGGTGACCCAGGCTATGTCCATCCCAACCTCCCCTTCACGGGTCAGCTTTCACAGCATCAAGCAGTCTACATCGCTATGAGAAAGGACACAAGCCTTGTCCCTGATTTTGTCTGCTGGGAGGAAACGCCATCACTGTCACACATCTCTGCCACTTCACTGGATTTTGATAGGAAAAGACAAACATATCTTCTTCAGGGACAAGGCTAGGAGGTTAGAGAGAGAGAGGCTACATATCGCTCTCCAGGAACTAAAGAAGGGAGGTGAACGAAGAGCGTAGTGGATCCAAAGATGCAAATGACCAAGATGACTTTGGTTTTCTGAGACTTTTAAAGTTCAGCTTATACGTCTGCCACATGTTCCGTTTCATTTCTGTTTTTTTCTTTTCTACTTTACATTCATCAGAATTTGTTGCTTGTGCCACTGGAGTCCGATAAACAAAATTCCGTCCTTGTGGACATTTGACTAATTTATTACAGAACGTTTTTAAATGTTTTTTTAATTTTATTTTCCACAAACAATTGTCAGTGCACAGTGTTTGCTAATGTGGATATGTGCTTTCTTTATGTGTTCTGTATTGGCTCCATACAGCCATACTTGTCAGAAACACATTCCATATATTTTGAGTGACTAAAAGATGGCTGTTTGTTTTTATTGCTGCCTCTGTATCGGAAAGCCAAGTACCATTGCCGAGAATGACACAAGTACTAGACCTTTTTGTTTTAACCCATGACTCCAATTTAATATCTTATAATTTAAGCATAATGCATCAGTAGTTCAGTAGTTTCTTTATCTTGCACACAACTGGTTCATCAGGACACATTTATAGGGCGAAGTTGAATTCTAATCAAAACACATTAATACATTGATCCCTTTTAAAAAGGTGGAATCAGCTAACCTGCAGAAAGACTTTTGATATTTCAACTTGATCAAAATAGAAACACATCTCCCTTCAATGCCATATGGGTGCTGCTTCAGAAGCACCGACCCCCAAATTAAACTTGCATTGCCATGGCTGCATGTGATAGTGTTGTGTGGTGCAGTCTGCACCACTTTGTTTGTGTTTCTATTTACAGAGCCAGGGCTGTGGAGAAACACCAGATTATGTTTTCAGTGCTCACACAGAATGGAGAATGGACATCTTGCTTTATTTTTTTGGGGGGGGATTGTAAGTCTTAAGACTGCTTACAATAGCTGGCCCCACCATTAAGTCATATGGGATCAGCATTTTCAAATATCACATTCCTCAAATGCCAGTACGGCTCAAATATGGACATTTGTGGAACGGAATATCTTTTGTCAAACAATGTATATGGACCTCATATTTTGCTCACACTGAAACCATGATGTCAATTGTTATGGATCTTTCTCATCCCTTTTGAGTTATATGTGAACTTCTGTTGTTAAATGTGAACAAAATATTATGTGTATTTATTAAACTTTAAACACACAATTTCTTGTGACACTAATGTATAATACGCTGATCTGTGACGTATGATTCATATACTTATTTGTTTAAAAATAATATTTAATGGCAATAACTATTCTATAAGATACATGTGTAGCTACAGTTTGCTACTTGTTGAATAATTCTGCAGCATAAGAACACATGAAGAACTCAATAAATTAATGCTCTGAGCATCAAGATGTAAATTTGTTTGTAATATCACCATCAGTATTGTCACACATGATGAGTTAAAAAGAGTCAAACAGACAAAAAGATGACTCAATTATTTTCGCAATTCAATGTCATTGCGTAAACATCTGGTATTTTGTTAGAAAATATCTGTTATCAATCATTTAAGACATTCTTACAAAACATAGAGCTTGAACATAAATGTTCAGAATTTGGTAACTGAAGGAAATGCCAGGTTAAACTACTGTTCTCATTTATATGGTAAAAGTTTATACTCTGGATGACATTGCCTTTAGTCTCCCTTGAGATTAAGGAAACCAAAAAGTAAACGAGTATTGTGTGATCCTTTTAAACTTTGCATGTACATCCCTTTGAGATTTGCTACTACTACTTTCATGTAAGTTGTGATGGTGTCACACCAAAATATATAAAACTACACAAAGAAATTAGATTTAACAGACAATCAAGATCCAAATTACCCTACTAATAAAAAGTCACAGAAAATTTACAAAAAAAGTTGTTATGCATTCACTAAGATAATAAAACAATAATAATAAAACTATAAATAATGAAATAAATTATGTAGAATATAATCCTTTAAAAAATTTTTTTATAAATAATGGCATCACAAATTTAAATCGTTATGGCTAATTTTGGAGCAGTCTATGTTAATCTATATATATCATTGTAATCTTGCCAGTTTCTTGCATAAGAGGGCATTTTCTATGAAGAAATTACATCATGTTGCCTGTATATAATGTTACATCTCCATCTAGTGACTTTTCTCTATAAGTACAACTAGTAGTACATTTTCCATCAGGAACTACAATTAATACTCCTCATACCTGATCTCTGACTTACACAGTCATTTATGCCTTCAAATGTAAACACTTGATTGAATTAAAGAATTCCATCCCTCCAAAGGCCTCCTCCGCTGCTCAGAGCTCAATTAGGCCAGGGATATAGGGTAGGTGAGGCTAGAAGAGAAGAAGGATTATCATGTATGTAGAGCTTCAAGTTGTTTGTAAGATCCTGGTATACACAGGCCAGGTTGTCCTATATTTATTTATTATTATTATTAATACTGTATTTAACCAGGAGAAAACCCTTTAGGGGGACCTGGCAAGGTTAGCAGGAAGTACTGTCAGTATTCAAAGACCACAATAAATTAATTTTTTTTTAAATTGTATATAACCTTTATTTAACCAGGTAAGTCTCCCTGAGATTAAGAATCTCTTTTTCAGGAGAGACCTGGCCAAGACGTAGCATAAAGACACATACAACAAGGTATCAGAAACATACAATTAACCACAAGTATACATACAATTACATTAAAAACATGAAGATACATAGAAACCATAACAGCCTCAATAGCCACGGAATAGATTAATAAAAAAACTGCTATTTACAATCACACTGACCAATAGTCCTTTGCTCCATATGCTTTAAAATTAATACAAATTGTCCATGCTGTGGGGTCAGCAAACTTAAAAGATGTTCTACCCAATTCTGTACGGACATGAGGAACAGACATTTGCAGCAACAAATCCATAGTGCGTAATCCATAATGCCTAATACTAATAAGGTTCTTAAGTATGTAGAAGATAGCCCAAGAAGTGCTTTATATATAAAACATAGCCAATGGGTATACCTTTGTAAAGAGGGCCAATGGGCTTTAGCAATATAATTATATAGCACATATTTACAAACAGTCAAAAATATGTGTGTCTATCTATACTTTAATTACAGATACCTAGTGTATAATAATCCAATTTTAAAATCTAAATAATAAAAAAAAAAAATTAATAAGGTACTGTAAAGAAGGTTATTGTCTATATTAAGCAATGAATAGTAAAACAGAATGTTGCATTAAGGCAAATGAATGTATTTATACCCCTTTTTAATCTCCATACATAAAAATGAAGGCTATTTGTTTATTATATACTGTATACTACTGACAGTGATCACAGTATTCTTTTCCCCTCCCGTGTAAATAAAGTAAATGTTACAGTAATGTTAAGGAATTTGGAAACGATTTGGGAAGGTTTTAAGCAAGGAATCTATCATTTTCAAGTTGCCTGTATACCTACAAGTCTTTTTCTGGCCAGAGGAAGAGAGTGGATGCATGCCCCAACTACAACAAATAAGCATAATTTTCTACCATATATTTTAGATGGACAATAACTTTTCATATGAAATGTTTTCATCAGTGCCTGTAGCTTATATATATATATATATATATATATATATATATATATATATATATATACATAAACACACACACACACAAATGTG